>JAZGTK010017142.1:0-12401 GCA_036877625.1 Ambastaia sidthimunki
AAACACTCACACACACTAAACACACACTGAACACTCACACACACTGAACACTCACTAAACACACACTCACACACTAAACACTCACTAAACACACACACACACACTAAACACTCACACACACTAAACACTCACACACTAAACACTCACACACACTAAACACTCACACACTAAACACTCACACACTAAACACTCACACACACACACACTAAACACTCACACACACACACACTGAACACTCACACACTAAACACACACTGAACACTCACACTCACTAAACACACACTAAACACTCACACACGTCAGCAGCCGAACAACACGTTAAGCAGACAGATGGAAATAAAACGAACCTTTCTGGAGGTTCTTCTGCTTCACTGAGTCCAGAAGAACCGAGTCCAGCTGCTCATGAAACCTCAGACCTGCTCAAAACTCTCAGTACAAACACACACTAAGAGATAAACGCGTTTGTTTCTCTGCATGTGGAAACATTTCCTGCCAGTCGCTGTTTTTCCTGCATGTAAAATCGGAAATAATAGACCATGAACGGTTCCTTTGAGACTTATGGAGCCAGTCCGACATCTATTGCCCGTCCAAAACAGTCGCAGGAAGGATCGAGTTGTTCCGCTTGTGGTTGCGGGACGCTGCGCGACAGATGCGGGTTTTGGCGCTTGTGTTGCGGGTGTTTGTTGCGGGTAAACTGGACTCGTGTTCCCGAATTTAAGCGCTGAAAATGCGAATAAACGCAACGAGACAGACGCGGTTTCAGTCACTCGTGTCTGGAAACTGAAAGAGGGAAGATTGAGTCTGAAGAGAGGGAGGGACCTGTGGATCACTGAAGGGGGGTCAGCAGGAAAACTGAATGCAAGAAATGCTCCATTCTTTCTTCATTTGTTCACTGTGTTTTTTGGGGAAACCTTTCTGATGGAGTCCAGAAATCATTATGTAATACTTTACAATATGGTTCCTTTTGTTTGCACTAGTTAATTACACTAGTTAACATGGACTAACCATTAACAATACTTGGCATTTATCATTTTTGGTTAATTGAACATTTAATAATACGTTTTTAAAATCAAAAGTTGTATTTGTTAATGCACAACTACAATTACATTAGTTAACATGAACAGAGATTAATTATTTTTGCAAAGTGTATTTTCATAACTAAAGGTAACAAACACAATCTTGACCTCAGATGACTCAGTTTTGAAGTAACATGATATGAGTGATGGATAGTCAAATATCACAGTCAAACGACACTTATTTTCAAGCAGGTTTATCTAAACATGCACTCATCAGTGTTGCTTATCAAGTTTAAATGAGTTATGATGCTGGTTTACAGCTGTAGCCCACAGGCGGCCATCACTGCTGGTAGTCATGGTTACCTAGAATTCTGTCATTACTGGTCTGTTAAAAGGTTGCCGACACACTCGCTGTCTTTAGAGATTTCAGAGATGTGTGTATGTTCAGCAGACTGTGGCATCCGTTTATAATGACACTATGATTTACTGTAAATGTATTAAAAATCTGCTACATTTTCCAGAGATTAGGGGTATAATAATAAAGCAACAGTATTGTTCTGCATAAGCCAGGACTGATACAACACTACAGTAAACACTACAGTATCAACACTACCTCAGTTTCCCCATAAAGACCGTCCTTCAAATGAATGTACTTAAATGAATAATGTAAATTGAATGAATTGAAGTTGAATGAAATGATCTGCTAGCACAGAGCAGTAACCTAAGACACGTCTCACCATTAATGCATTTAACACATTTTTATTACATTATCTTTGCGGTTAAAATTTAGAAACAGTGTCTTACAGTACGATGTCAAGCATCAGATTTCTGTAATAATCTTTCTCTCATGCTTTTGTAATCAAATAAATATTCAAGACTGATCTAATGGTGATAACTTGTGTCTGTAATGGTCTGTGTACGAGTGGGTGGGAATGTTTGTACATCCAAGAACACATGCAACAAGTGGTCTCCATGGTTACCCTGAAAGACAGTCTTCTCCTGTGACTTGCTATCCACACTTTGACCCCATGATGACTGTCCTTCACAATTCCTGCTGAACATTTACTGCTGAATTACATCTATTAAAAAGATCATTCATATAAAATGAAATAGATATAAAACTAAAGGAGCTCAAAATAATATAAAAGTCTGGACAAAAGTCCAACACTGTTGTCATGGATTTTTAGTATTAATACATCATGATTTGTTCTATTTTCAGGTTTTATTTTGTAATAAACTGTAAACTCATCCTGGTGTCTTAAGTGTTCTGACTCTACAGACAATGTGAGCTCCACAGAGGAACATTTTTCCAGCCTGTAGCCAAAACTGTTGATCTAAACTTTCACTCCTGGCAAAACAATGATATCTGATCTCAGGCTGATCCTCAGGCTCAGAAACTCATGAACTCTGCAGTGCAGCTGTGACAAAACCTTTCCAAACAGCTCATATAAAGACACTCGAGTGGCAGACACTGTACAGCACATCGCTCTCTATCGCCATCTCTGTTTGAAACATACAATTGCAGGTCACTGTACGAACTTTTCTTAACATTGTCTTTCTAATTCATTCGTTTTAAAGCATCTAAACCATCCCAGTTTTAATACAGTATTTCGTAAAGCTGATTTGTTTTAAGTAAATGACAAACACACAAAGCTTTCTTTCCACAGATGTATTAATTTCAGGAAACTAGCAGAGCTTGTTACAGAGAGACTAAACCAGAATAAACCGACTTCATTGTGCATAAATACTTCAGCATCAGTTACTCAGAAATCTGCTCTTACAATCCTCTGATAAGTTACTCTGCATTTCCAGAAAACAAAACGCTGAATTTTCTGGCATTTCCATAATGACTGTGATTTCAGAGGAATGTTATTTTCAACACTGAGAACAGAAGCTTGTGGATGTTTCAGTGTTACTATAGCTACAGAAGTGCAGGACTATTTCCATCCTCAGCTCTGTTCAGATGATATTTGATGTCATTTATAACCAGCATTTCTCTTCTTTTATGAACTTGCTCAAAAACACAAGCAACCGTTTGTTCTAGTCAACCAGACACTAACATTCCAGCCAATCACGTGAGCTCATATCACTGCCATATGAATGATCTTACAGTCAGTCATAGAATAAAACTCCAGAGCTGTTTTCAGTAAAGGCACATGGCTGAAAAACATTAATTGGGTTTGTCAGCTTCAGGTTCCACAGCTGAACTGAAGAGTTTTATATGAATTATGATATAAATGTGTAATCTTAAAAGAAAAGTGTGAAATTGTGTTTCTGCTGCAAAGCTTCTCTGGAGTGACGTCATCAGCGTGGGCTGTTAGACCTTTTCTCCCACGCTGGTACTGCTGCCTTATCATTAGCATGCAAACACACACACACACACACATTTCAGTGCCCAGGCAGACACTTCAAACCCTGGTGCAGTTTCAGTCCGCACGCAGCCGGCAGCATCAGAGCGCTGCAGTTAGGAAGCAAACTGCTGGAAAACTCACCTGTTGTCTTCAGATGTAAAGGCAGTTTTATTTTTTATCTTAGACTAAGACGAGCTACACATTTAGTTCCACTTTAAGGCACCGGTTAAGACTGTGATAGCCTGACATGTGCTGAAAATAATCACAGCTCATACTCACCAAACTCAAGCTCTGTTCAATCACATTAAACGACACCAGACAAAAGACTAAATCCCATTTCATGCAAACTGAAACATGAGTCATGATTCCACATTCACAGAAAAGAGAAACATTTAACTTAATTTAACCTGTATTTTTAGGTCATAAGCTTTTAATGTATTTTTATTATCAGAGCAGAAGTTTGTAGATTTACAGTATGTCACTGTAGATTATCATTGTGTTTATTTACTGTATAAATGCAGTAAAAACAGAAGTGTCACATACCATCAAGAGGTTTAACAGATTGTATCTGTCCGCCCTTATTTCTCTCTGTTCTGTTCTCATGTCACAGGAGTAAATATTAACACATTCTGTACTGCTGACCTCAGTGATATTTCAGATAAGATGACAGCAGGACTGTTTATACTTCACAAAAGAAATAAATGATGACTGATAACTGATCTGTACCATCTGTAAACTAATGCTACTCACCAACACCTTCAACATCTCGCAGCCTATGTGTTTCAACATAAATATGTTTTACAAACGTTACTGCAAGAATGTTTTTGATAACTTTGAAATACCTTTTAGATTGCAAAAATGTACAAATACTAATTTGCTTTGGCTTTAGTTATATTAATTGATTTTTCCAGGTCTTTTTTTTTAATGTCTGAATGAATGTCTGATGTCTTTAGAATGAACTTTTTCCCAGTTTTAATCAGTTTAAAACATTCTGACATAAACACACAAGTAGCGTTGAGGTGTGATATTTGTTTCCATAAGAGGAAGCAACATCGCCTTCATTAATAACTGAGAAGAAAATATCACTGTGTTGAAGATGTGCTAACAGCTTTTAAATAAGGAACATTTGTGTAAATGCCAGCGTGGCTGATGGATGAACGTTCTTAAAGGCAGGTGAGAAGATTTAATGCGGCTGTTGCAGAGCAACACTAATGAAGAGTCAAAGAGAATCTGCAACCATTAATTCTCAGCACAACTGCATCTCATTAAGCTTTCTGTAGGAATATTTATCCATCATTAACTCACTACATATGAATAAATAATTCACTTTGATCAATGTTTACCTGCTGCATACAGCTAAAATTAATTAATTTCACTTCATGTAGTTAAATTACAAAATAATCTACCTATCATAAAACTAAATAAAATGTGTTTCAAACACAATAGCAAGTTATTCAAAACAAAGTGGCAAAGGTCAAGTAAAAAAAAATTAATGATTTTGTTACTTCATGGAAACATTAAGGAAATGTTTTTACAACCTGAATTGTTAGCTGGGATGGCTCATGCACTGCCATTAATTCAGACAGGACTGTTAATGCATCATGCTGTGGAATCACACATCTGTTCATCAGCGTGTTCTCCTCACAAACCACAATGTTATCTTCATCATCTCAAATGTTCCTTGGTTTCACCAGACCAGCAGAAATCTGAGTGAAGCTGCAACAGACCTTCATCATGTCCTAATTCTAACCTTAACCTCATCAGACCTCAATCTACCCTGCAGTAGCAAAACCCTACCGTGAATGATGGACATATGTATGTGGTGGCTGGTATGTATATTTCAGGGTTTCTTTCCTACCAAAACCACTCATATGCAAGTTTTTGTGCATTTTTAGCAGGATATAATGAAAAGAGATCCACTGTAAATAAGGAGAGTGACATTAACATTAACAATTAACATCCCCATCTATCATAATAGCAGTAAATATTCAGTACTGGTAGAATCTATTCTAAATATTTGAGGTGAACATATATATTGCAGAACAAAACAAACAAAAATGGTCTGACTCTATACAACCACTTTTAAAAAGATGCATTTTGCAAACCCAGATCAGATACGACACCAGTGAATGTTAATTAGACTGCGGTAACCAGCCAAACTCTGACTCTTGTTTAACCACATGAAGCCTGCGGGGTCAACAACATTTTGAAGCTGACACCTGCAGTCCTCCGCCGTGTTCACACAGTAATTGGTCTGACACCTGATTCTACCCTTACAACAAATAATTAGAACCAAAACAAGAAAAAGTGCTCGCTCTCCAATTTTCCCCGGCTTCCGTTTTAGTTTGCTGTTGGTTGTTGGGAACAATGTTCCCTAAACGAAGCACATTTCCAGCTAACAGGGAACATTTTTAGAAGGTTGGTCAACATTCTCTAAAAGTTCTCTTGCAGGATTGTTAGTAGAACTTTAATGTAACATATCAAAACTGTTATTCTAATGTAGTCAGTGGAACATTTTAAAAATGTTACACAATTAAACAACTTTCAAAATAACACTTAAACGTTTGCTGATAGAAACATTGGGGAAACGTGTTTACAACATAAAACTGTTAGTTGGGTTATCATATTTTTGTATTTGCACTACTTAACAGTAAAATAGGGATTAACTATATGCATGTGTATGTATATATATATATATACACACACACTAACAGGCGACTGGACACTTCAGTTTACACAAAAAAGCAAATGAGTGTTCTGAACAAAAGGGATATGAACACATTTATGTTTTTAATACATTCATTTGATAGTATGAGGTTACATCTAAAGCAAACATATCAGGGGTTGTTTATATTGAGCGATTTGCATAGAGCAGTTTTTAAAACAGCATTAGTTACTGTAAAACATCCAGTATTTTGATTAAGAAATATTTACACAGACCAGCTTGATTTGTGTTAATCTCTGTATGCTACATACTGTATCAAATATTAGACACACAACTGACACTTTTACTTTTTTACAATTACTCTTAACACTAAAAATAACACTAAAAATAACTTTTAACAAAGGCCTTCAAAAGATGTTTTACAGTTCATATCAATACATTAAAAATATATATTAGCCATAATCAGTTTTCCCCTGAAACATGAAAATTCAAACCATCATTTTACAAATGTTTCACGATACGTTACACTGTCAAATTACAAAACAAAAAAATTATTTGACAAATCCTTTATCTGATACATTATTAAAAACCTGCTTTATTACGGAGGTAAACGGTTTTACCAGTGCTAGAAAAATCATCAAAAATATTTTATTTAACTGTGAAGTATCTATATTTACAAAAACAACAAACAAATTAATCTCCAAATGGCACAATGAACCACAAATAAGAGCTGTATTTGTTGGGCTGACAGTTTATATAACTTAATGACATTATATAGCGACTGCAGTAACACAAGCTGCTGGTCCCGCATTAACACACCGTGTTTTAACTAGCAGATATACACGTGAAGGACACTTTCAAATGTTCTAGAATCGACGAGGATGAATCCACATGACTGATGCAAAGATTACAGTAACAGTCACATCTATATATGAGCTTTCTTTATACATATACAGTTATATACAGACTGCAGTTCTGACAGGTTGTACTCAGCTGGTGAAGGCGGTTCCTGGTGTCTGTGTTTGGAGAGGAGCAGAGGATCATGGGAAAGGAGGAGACCAGGAGAACTCACAGTGAGAACTCCTGAACTCCTCTTCTGTAGAGATGATGGAGGAAAAAGGTCCAATCACACATGAACCTTCATCCAAACAGTCTGAAATCTGCTCCAGCTGCCAACAAGACGACAGATTGTTCTGAACAGCTGCCAAAACTCCTATAATAAATATTCAGCTAAGACCACAGTGATCATGCACAGAATGAGCACGTTTATCATCAGCTACACTATAAACCCTGTGGGGTTGAAATATTAAACAGGCTTTAAAATATAATTGTAATATATTGCAAACTGCTTCATTAATAATTATGTTCTTTATATGAAATTATTCT
Source organism: Ambastaia sidthimunki (assembly GCA_036877625.1). NCBI lineage: Eukaryota > Metazoa > Chordata > Actinopteri > Cypriniformes > Botiidae > Ambastaia > Ambastaia sidthimunki. Next base: position 7,419 of record JAZGTK010017142.1, read on the forward strand.
GTCTTCAGGTTCTCTTCAGGTTCAGGAAGAGGGGGGGGTTTGTTGTGTGGTGGGCTGGGCTCACCGTCACACATTCATGATGTGGGAGGAGTCAGAGCAGTCAGCAGAAGGGGGAGGGACCAGACTGGTTGGGGGGGACTGGAGATGAACTGGGCTGCAATACAGTGGAATCATGGGAAAATAAATCATGAAACAAAAACAATGTTCCTCACTTCACACAAGAGCTTCTCTGACAGACAGCAACAAACATCTGTGATTAAAAATATAGCAAATCATACTATAATTTCACTACAGGTCAAAGTAATAACTGTAATCAGGAGGCAACCTCAGCACTGAAGTGTGGTGAAGGGGGCGGTCCAGGAGATTGAGGAACAAGTGACATCATGTGACAGAGGGGTCAAAGGTCAGACAGATGGGGTCACAGCGCGTTCAGCCTCAGCAGCCAGCGTGCAGGAGATCTCCATGCGCTTCTCCTGGTCCTGAAACTGCTGCTCCGGGTTACTGGGGCCGTCCGACACCAGATTCTGCATACTGGACAGAATGGACCCAGTATGTCTTCACACGTATGTAGAGCAATTCATTTTACAGTAAAACTTTACCTATTACAGTACAGTAGACTGCAACATTTTACAGTTCAATTTTACAATTCAAATCTAAGACATGACTCGGTGTGAAGGATGTGATGTCATACTTTGATTTGGTGATGAGTGTCTTGATTCTCTGCACTTTCTGTTGTCTCTCTTGAAGCTGCTCTGGGCTGAGGGCAGTTCTGGGCTCCATGATCTGGACTTTCTCTGGAGTGGACAACTGTAAACATGAAGAAAAAAGAAACCTTCAGATGATAGTAGCAGCTCTGTCTTATAATCAAGTTAAAAGTTAAACCACTACTGGCATCATTCAGCCTGTATATTGTGTGACTGTCTCTGATCAGATCACCCGTGATATATATGTTAACAGTAAACACTGCCAGTGATGTTCTTGTGTTTAATGTACAGTGTGACGTTTCAGTGCTCAGTGTTCACCTGTCGTCTCAGACGGGCAATTTCCTGTCTGGGTGACTCCACATCTTGCCCCCTCACAGCTGCCTCCAGACCCTTAATATCCGCCTCATCGGCTGTCACGCGCCTCCGCACCTGATGACACAACCGACGGCTTAGCAGAGCTTTGATTCTAACCCAGCAAACACGCATTCAACAACCATTCATCTCATTACAGATCAGAAATCAATCTGAATGGCAATGATAACATATGAAAGCAAAGTACTATGGTGTCAGATGATATCTGCATGGTTTTTAATATATCAAAGGGGTTTTCAATCCATGTTTCTGGAGGTCCACAGACCTGCAGAGTTTATCTCCAGACCTGCAGAGTTTATCACCAGCCCTGATGTTTCTGTCAGTCCCAAAGATCTTCATGATCTGCTTCAGGTGTTGAAGATAAACTCTGCAGCTCTGTGGACCTCGCTGAAGATCTCTGATGTATGTCAAGAGTTAAACTGAGGAGTGATGCTGACCACTCTGAAGCTGGAGGCTTTGAAGCTGTCGTAGCTGGAGAGGGTGAGACTCCGCCTCTTCTCTCTGACAGAACTGCTCTGGTTTCTTCGTATTCTTTCGTTCTGCTCCTCCACACTCATTTTAAACTTCACCTCCGCAGGAAACACGGCGCTCTTCGGTCTCTCCTGCGACACACACATCACCATCACAGCCTGCATTACACAACATTACCCATAATGCCTCACAGCCACACTTAATCTGAACACTTAATGCTGCTTTTGTCTCATGTGTCCTCAAAGCTCTCACGGATTCAACGCGATGACTGGATGAACATTTGATGGTTTCGTGTTATTATAAGATGTATTGTTACTGCTGTACTTTGTAACACAAACTTTACTCACCCTGGAGACGTGACTGTTGGGCACTTTTCTCAGCTGTACACCTGCAGAATTATTTTTCTCTTCTGATGGTGAAACTCCAACTTCACAAGAGAAACTTTTATTAAAAACTGTCACCTGACATTATTGTAAAGCAATGAAAATTTTGATGACTTCAACATCAGGTGTTAAGAACAGATCAGCAGGTGAATATTTCACAGTTCCTGTGAGGAATCGTACCTTTATTTTGTCTGTCTTTCTCTGAATTAAAGTCACTGGTCTTTCCTCCCTGTGAACTGTAGCTCTGCTGGAATACAACATAAACACAAACTTTAATATCCAGTTTATTTTTTCTAGAATGTCAGTTTATCAAGAAGAATCTTATCTGATAGCTGTTTAGGCTTTAATTCCATTTAAATAGGTTTAAACTTATGACCGAAAAATTTTTAGGAAATCATTTTCACAAGCAGCTATAGAAATATAAATAAAAGCTCTACAAAAGTACCACAAAACAGGATATTTTATGAAAAAGGAGCTGCTGGGATTCTCTGATTCATCAACAACAGTGACAGAGAAGTTGGGACGCAGGATATGATGGAAGTATGATGGAAAATTCCAGGATCTCGTCGTGCAGTCCTCTCTCTAATACCTTTCTGCTGCTCAGCTCCTCGTGATCCTTGTAGTTTTCCTGATGGATCCCTGCATGAGGGCTCATTCTGCGGAGCCCAGCGTTGCTGTCCAGGGGCCGGTGCGGGATGGAGGGGTAAACGGACTGGGAGCTCTCCATGGGCTGGTACGATTTAGGAAGTGGAGGACGTGGAGGACAAACCTCCTGTGGCAGGAAGGGAGGAGAGAACCGGAAAAGGAGGAAAGATAGAATCAGATGTAAAGAGGAAGAGAAATGGAGAGAGAGTGTGTCAGGAGTGATTAAGCCAGATGGGGAGAAAATCATGGGAAGGCACAAAACCTTCATCACGTTCACTAATAACACTGACCTGCACACAGCTTTACTGTCAACCAGCAATTACTGTACTGTTTACTGTAAATGAAAAAAACTTTTCAGCACTAGCGAATCAATGCTAGCAAAGCAAACTGTTGGCTGGATTAAAAAATCTTTGTGCAGACAAAACACACGGGGAGTGTTAATTAGCTGTGTGCAGTTTTTAGCTCCACACAGCAGAGAGCTGACTGACAGTTCACACTTTTTATGCTTGTGCTTTATCTTGTTATCAGATAAGTAACATGTGAAAGTCATTTTTAAATCTTAAATCAAATCCACATGACTGTGTTTTCTTTCAAATGAACTGTTTGGAGCAAATGCAGAGTTTGGTGAACTACAGTCGCACCTGGAAAACCCAAATACTTAAGATAATAAACTAACTGATTTAATTAACTAACTGATTTAATTAACTAACTGATTTAATTAACTAACTGATTTAATTAACTAACTGATTTAATTAACTATAAAACAGTGAAAGCTCTGTTTGATGGCCCTGGAATTATTTGATATGATCAAAGATTATAGAAATAACAACATAATGCACTTCTGTTACTACGAATGGGGAAAACTGCAACAAGCAATATGGCTACTCTAGTGAAAGAAGTCCCGCCTACTATTAGAATGAGCCAATCGTCAGTCACTAAACACTAATGATTATCTGGGGGAGGGGCTCTGTACTGAGTGTTGCATGACTCTCTTCATCATATAACAGAGTGTGTGTGTTGAGGAGTGTGTGTAATACCTCTGTGGTCAGATGTGTAGTGGGAGAGATCTGAGACGCGGGTGAGAAATGACTGAGAGGACTCGTCACAATCAGGGGGCTGGCTGGACTGTTTGAGCTGTAAGACCCTGATGCTCCACTGACTACAGGAGAGAAAACCATCAAATCAACTTTACTGACACAGAACACAGAAGTACACTAGACAGTGAACGTCTCAAAGTATATACTCCAGACAAGACACAAGTACACAAAATACAAAATATACACAACATATTTGAACAGTAACAGTACATACACACATTATACAGACATACACATACATTACAGAGAGAGAGAGAGACAGAGAGAGACAGAGAGAGAATACAGCAAAAATGGATCAATAATGTTAAATGTATCCTAATGTTTTTTACTGTAATATTTTACTGTAATACTTTAGGAATGTCGATTGCTCTCTCTCTCTCTGACACAGAGATGCGTGTGCAGCATGAGGAGGGTAAGTGCAGTTCTCTGACCTCTGTGCTTGGCCGTGTCTGTGCCGCGGGATGAGTTGTGTTTGTGCAGCCCTTCCAAAACATCCTGAACTCTCCAAAACTCCTTCTGAATGTGTGTGTGGACCAGCTCACTCTGAAGAGACGAGAGGACCGAGTGTTCGGTTAGACAGGCTGTTCACTGAATCAATACTGACATGCATTATTAAAGCATGAATGACAAGTTTAAATACTAAACAACTGCTGTAAGAAGCTGAACATGTGATGTAGTAGCTGAATCTTCTTTCTGTTTACAGACAGACATTTCCCATCAAATTACACCTGACAGGTCAAATTATAAATCAATATTATATACAAACTAACAAATGAATACAGAATTGCTATAGGAATTTGTTTAATTAAAGTTGGAACTAAATGGAAGAAAGGCAATATTCATTAAGTGGAGTTAACTAGTTTCCTAGTAATAAGTAATGCTGGTTATGATGGTGAGGGCAGAAACGAGGGGTCTCGACTCACATGCCCCCCTGCATTCAGCTGCTCATATAAGTCACAGTGAATGGAGTTCACCTCGTCCTCCAGAGCATCAAACTCCATCAGAGTGGTGATCAAAACCTGTGCAGATCCAGAAACATCTGTGATGAAGTCCTGAACATCTCATCATGCCTGATCATTATTGATGTGAGTGTAAATGAGGTGTGACTGCTCATCTTACACTGTTGGCCTGAGACAGCTCTCCTCTCATGCTGATCAGTTTGTTCTGTAGACTCTCTTTCTTGAGCTGAAGTTTCTCCAGGGCCAGCGGCTGGTTTCTGTACAGCTCCATCTCCTGATGTGTGGCCACCAGCACCCCCTCTAGGCTGTCCTGGAAATGGCAGAAAACATTCAGACAGTATTCAGAAAGTTT
>JAZGTK010017143.1:0-12399 GCA_036877625.1 Ambastaia sidthimunki
ATTTGGCTAAAATGAGGTCTTATAGGTATCTTACTAGGTTTTGGAACAGAGCAACAGTCACATGGCGACAGCTTGAGACATTTGTCACAGTTCTGCATGCGATCAGGGAGCTGATATGTGTGACTCTTTATGTGTGTGTGTCAGATACATTATCTTCTGTAGTCTCCTCATTAAAAGCGCCATGGCTGAGTGAACACCAGTTCAACCAGTATTTTTCTATGAGGTCATCCCAGTATTTTCATGGGATCTCTCTCTCTTTCTTTGCCAGTGTCTTCACAGCTTCTGGTTTACTTGCAATAGTTCATTACTTATTTCATGCCTCATATAACAAACATTTTCTCTCCCCTGAGAAATATCAGCAGCTGGCCAGTTATTAACCTATGGCATTATTTGAATGCAGATTCTGAAGCTGTTTCAGTTGACTGGTGTTTCCTGATTGAGGTGTAGTGAACAGTGAATAGTGTTGATTTAGTGGTGGGTTTGGAGCTGAAATGTGGTTAGCGTTTAATGGCTTTTCTCTTCTGCTTTTTCCCTTCTGACTGGCATGTCTGCGTGAAGGTTTTATGCGCCCCTGGGAGCTCAATGATTGGCTAATGTCCAGCTCTGGTGCTGTGATGTCTGGCTGAGTTTATGAGGCAGGGTTGCTTTGCCTGTATATTACCGCCACCTGGTGGTTGTTTGCAGGTCTGCAGCATGTTTCTACTGCAACTTTGAAAACGTTATCTGAAATCTTTGATAATGACATTTCATGTTTATTTTTGATTTAGGTTTATTTTAGGTATTTGTGGGAAAAAAATTACACTATTATGCAGACTTGCTTTGAAAAAGAATGATTGTTGTCTGTTGTCAGACAACTGGCTTCAGTTCAGTTGCAGTTTTGCTTGTTATAAAACAAGTGGCATATTAGATCAGGTGAACCTGGGTGTCATTGCACACCAAGTGAAAGCTGTTCTATTACCGTATCTTATTATAAAACCTTTAGATTATTGTTCACATCTAAACCAGGCTATGAAATAAGACTGACTGCTACTGGTGCTTCATTAAACTTTTTGTTTTCTTCTTCCTCTCTACAGGAGCTAGTGAAGCCACGTGTTAGTGGACAAGAAGAGAATAAAGACACAGATAATCTGGTGCAGGAGACAGACAGCCAGTATGGCACATGGGAGACAGGCCTCCGCACAGATGAAAGGTGAACACACACACACACACACACACACACACACACACACACACATACACACACTTCTAACCAAATCAAATCAGGAATCAGGTCAGACTCTCTGTGCATTACAATGTTCCAGGTCATATGATCTTGTCAGTTCAGTTGTCTAAAAAACACATAATAAATGATTAAGTACATTTAAAAAGTTAATAGTATTTAAAGTAAAGTGGTCATGTAAATATAATCATATAAGAATTCACTTGAATTTACAGTTGTTTTAGCTTTAAAATACAAAGCTACATAAAATCAAAACACCTTAAGCTTAAACTAGGACATTGTCTTTCTCTTATGCATTTAAAAGTGCTGTGAAGCAGCTATATTTTGCTGCACCAGGCCTGTGCTTAAACACACAGTATATAAACTGCAATATAAACAGTATATATGACTGTCCTCAGTCACTGTATGCAATTCTACACTAGGATCAATAACATCTATTGAGTCTCTTCTGTAACATTGTCTCCTGTTACAATGACCTTATGTGCAGAGACACATGCAGATTTTATACCAGACTGGGCTTGTCAGAAAAGTTTAATCACAGTACTGACTAATGCAACTATTGCAGTGATACTGGAGTTGATATGAGTGGATCACTGGGTGGATGGGCTGCATATGGACCTTTGGATGAGTACAGGTTGTGTGGTCTTTTGGGGGCATTGCTTGTACTGCATGGAATATACTGGTTGCAAAACTGCACCACCTTGTGGCCATGATGACCTCTGCAGTCAGTGGTTCTGAAGACCAGTTGACAGTTAACCAGTCAAAATTCTGTCATTATTTATGCATGTAGGTCCAAACCTTGTTTGCTGTCTGTAGATTACGAGAGGAGAAATTTGACTCTCAATTGACTGGTAATGCCATATTTTCTAGCAAAATATGAGGCTGTTAGACATTAACATTCTGCTTAACATCTGCTTTCGTTAAAATCATTTTTGTACAACATGAATATTGCTTACAGTAAAGTCTAAACTTAGAGTGAAGATTTTGTTTAAATCCCTAATCTAAAGTCTAAGCTTTGGCTCCCAACTCATTTAACCCTTGCTACTGCCCAGAACATCAGCATTTTGGAGGCAAGCGTCACTTTTTCTAAAGACAATGTAAAAATGAGTTCAGTTTTTTCTGTTTTTTTCTCTGTATTCTCAGTTTTATTGTGCAAAAATGCATTTTCTACATAAATTAAACATAGACGATATATGATGGTAGTAAATGAACCTTTATCTTTTCCTCAGCCTCACTCCAGCTACACCTTCATCTGAAGGCAACCTCACTCCATCTCCTCGGAGGCCCACCCCATCCCAAACATCAGAACAGAGCCTTCTGATTGACACACCAGACGGCTCAACTTCCTCTCTTCACATACAGACTGAACTTCCTTTTCCAGAGGTCTGTCCTGACCAACCCTTCTCAGATTTAAAGAAACGGTTCACACAAAATTCTGTCATTATTTATTCACTCTGCGGTTAAAATAAATGAAGACTGAGGCTTCTAAACCTCTTTTATGATACTTCTGTGATGCTCTTGAACCCTTTTTGAAGCTTAACTTTTAAAATTCTTTTAAAGCACTAGTTCTTGTTGCACTTTTGTAAATTAATTTATAGATAACAAATTGGTAGGATTTCATTGTAAACTAGCAAGCTTTATATGTCTCTTGATCTGTATAGACACCAACAACACTGTTAGATAATAGTGCACAACGTGCCAGGGCACAGCTGAGAAGTAAGAGTACCCGCAGAGCCCCGCCCTCCAGAGCCGCCCGTCACAGCGTCCTCCTATCACAAGTACCTGAAGGAACAGGAAGTGACGAATGGCGCTACAGAGACACAACAGGTATGTAAACACATCTTAACAGCTAAATACCTGTTTATACATGACAACAGGTGCTTTTTATCCCACAAGGTTTGCTTTTAGCAGAATGTTAATCCATTTTGTTTCTAATTTTTAATGTATTCAAAGTCAACAGCAGCTATAACACATGGTCTCTCTCTTTCTCTCTCTCTCTCTCTCTCTGTTTCTCTCTTTCTCTCTCTCTGTCTTCAGAGGAAAAGGCTGACTCCTCTAAACAAGGGGAGGAGTCAGACTCAGAGGAACAAGCCAAGGGACTGGACTCCCGCACTTCCTCCATCTCCTCTCAGCCACAGAGAGTGGCTCTCTTCCCTGGCATGGACCCATCTGCCCTGAAGGTGAGGGAGCTGTTCTGCATCTGACTGCCAGATCTGCATCTGACTGCCTTTCTGTTTTACACTATTAATCTGTATCATGCTGGACAATGGGAATGCATTAGTACTGTCATTCCATCCCAAACATCACTTAATTTAAATGTTCCATGAAAGTTCCAGCACAGTATCTAGGTTCCAGACAGTTCTTGCTTCAGGTCTTAAAGGCTGAAAATGATTGCCTTCAGGTGCACAGCACAAAAAACCTGATCGCCCATTTCATAGGTTGCTGTTTATTGCGGCTCTTTAGTTTTTTGCGACAGCGTGCCCACCTGAAACCTAGCCGGTGGGACGAGTAAAAATCTGTCATAGCTTCTGAAACTAGTTAGAGCAAGTCTTGTGAGTGAACTAAAAGTTAAGGTGACAAGCTTAAGTCTTGGATGAAAAAAAGTCATAGAAGTTGTTTGATGTGTGTGAATATTGTTTATTGTTTCAGGCCCAGCTAAAGAAGAGAGAGTCAGACAATCAGACAAATGGCGCCTCCCCCTCTCAGCTGTCACGCTCACCTAAATCTCCCTTTATGCCTCGAGCTGCCCGTGTGCTGCCCCCTGCTGGTGGCAAAGAGAATGGGTGAGTGCATTTACACCTAGAGATAAATACAGGTGGGTCTGAAAGTTTTGGGGTCACTTGAAACCATGTTTAAAGGTCTGAACACATTTGTTTTTCTTTGTTTTCTTTGATATCAATATTCAGAAATATCTTAACAAACATGCTAGGGGTGTAATGATATACTATGGTTTGGTTTATATCACAGTTTTGGAGCCACGGTTCAGTTTGTTTGTTTGGCATGGCACCAGCAATATTAAAGAACACTACATTCACTTTTAACTTCATAAAGTTAACTTCTACTTTTAACTTCCTTGCACGGTGGAATTTTCCCATTAGAAACTCATACGGGGGGATTAATGAATTTTGGGAGGGGACTTGTTGTAGAAGGTCACTGTACTATACACAATGTGCTGCAATCATGTGTTGATTTATATTAATAGTTGGAACATACTTGCAGAAATATGCCATTCATAACTATTTTGAGTAAAGCCTACTTTGTCAATGGCCATGTCAGTGGTCACCATAGTGATGTTAAATATGGACATTTTAGAGTTGTGAAAATGCATTGAAGATATCAACAGATTAAGTCAAAAACCTTAACAGGTGACCCTATCAAAAACCCTGATAGAAAAAACCTTATTTATCTTTAAAGGTACATGTACACTAAGAGTACTGCGGTAGGAATTGTGGGTGGTCTACTGAGGTTTTCTAAGGTTTTGAAGATTGTTTAATATCTCTAAAAACATGCACATCAGAAGTTAACCTCATAAAAAAGATTCTGAGCTTTCTGCTTGAAACATGTTTGCAATGAGGTAGAAATGCTAATATATTTGGGAGCAATCATTTGTGCATCTTTCTTCATGCTTCAGTGACATGCAGTATCAGATGGTGAGTCAATTATTATGATATCCAATCACAAGCGGTCTCAGGACACATCAGAGAGTTCTATTGCTACAGGTGTGTCCTGCACCACTTTTGATCAGATGCTGATATCTAGTGTAAACAGGGCCAAAATGAATTAAAAGTGTCTTCTGTCTCATGTCCTTCACCAGTTTGACTGTGAGTCTAATTGTTTTTTCCTCTACATTGTCTTTCAGAGAAGAGTCCTCACCTCAGTGGCTGAAGGAGCTAAAGACGAAAAAACGTTTGAGTCAGTATGAAAACGACAATACCGCCTGAACAGGCAGGTAAACATCTTGTGTCTGTATTCATATCTGAATTACAATATTTCTCACTTCTGTGTAATTCTACTGATCTTTTCTGATATTTTTATATCAGTCTGTGTGTGTTGTTCTCCTCAGGATGCCTTATAACTGCAGTATGTGTAGCTGTAACTCATGACAGAAGCCTTAACCTTTGACCTGGAGTTGGAAATCTGCTGCTGACTATGACATCATATTGTTTTCATTAGTTTGACTGTCCTCTCTCTCCAGAGTCATGTACATGTGCATGGTGCCTTTCGAAATGATTTTTGGCTGATACAAAGGGTAAAACAGAGATCTGCGTGTGAAACTGTTTATTTGTTGGAGTTCCTCAGTTCTTTGTCATAGAAGAGAATTATTTTTTCATAGGGCCACTTTAACCTCTAGTGTGCAAGAAATTATAAATATGGTGGAACTGATGTTTCCAGCTTGTGTTGTTATCAGGATTTATTTCACCGTGGGACCACACACACACACACACACACACACACACACATCTACATCTACAGTAACCTGAAGTGCTTCATATAACTGGAGTGTAGACGGGTTATTAGCATTTATTTTATATTTCGGCTCTTTTATAATTCTTATTCTTTTCATTCATTTGATGGTTATGGTTGTTTGATGGTTATAGTCACCTGTTGCACAAGCATCTCTGTAGATTTTGTTTCTAAACATTTTTACACATCAATGCTGAGCAAGTTGACAAACCGACTGTATAGAAAGTGTATTTAGTTATGACAAATATTAATGTAATCACGAAATGTTATATTTGTATTAATGAGATTAATGTCATTGTCAGAGAAAAATTGTCAGTGTATGTTTAGCTCGGTTCAAAGTTCTTCATTTAAGAAGAAGCAAACAGAGTGTGAGTGTTAGGTTGCGAATGCAAGAATGAGAGAGTTTGAATCTGTTTGGTTGGGCTACCGAATGCGTTTAGTTTATTGTTTGTTTGCACATCTTCACTCCTAATAACCCACAGACTTTTATTTAGACATACTTTCAGACATACTGTGGTGTATGTACTGCCTTACTATAACTGGATGACTGTATTACAATCATTAGTTGAGCAAATGTGTACATTACAATCACATTTGAATGAGCATTTCATTCTAATATCATGATCGCAATTTAAGTTGCAATTCAAGCGCATGCACAATCAATCATACGATTTTTTAAAAATATATTTTACATGCTTTATTGATGGGCCAACAATCAAATTATAGTAAATTGCAGTCAATCTGTCCTGTAGACCAATCACCCTTTTCCTTCTTACAATGTAATAATGAAATACAAAGGGATTTTTTTTTTAAAATTTTGTGTCATATCTTAAGCTTATAATTTTCTAGTTTAACTAGTTTGCTTAAGCGAAATTTAAAATGTCGACGTACTGTAAGCCATGTCCGGATTGCACATTTGTTGACACCATGTTTAAAAACACAGGGCCATGATGTCACTCCCACCTAAAGTTTTTTCAACAAGCACTTTTCACCTGTTAATAAATAGTACTGTTTAGTGGTCAGTACTGACCAATAGTCACTTTTTTAACGCATGAGTCATCACCTGTGATGTCATTATTTTGATGCTGGTATGCTGAAGGTATGTGAGTAATATGTCTTAAGATTCACTTGCTTTTCTTTTTATTCTAATATCAGCTTCTTGTCTTTGCTTACAGTTATAATATGTTTAAGGGTAATTTGTCCTTTTTATTTTAAATTTAACTGTAAAGATGTTTATTGCACTGTGTTGTCATGCCAGTGTCCAGAACTGTAAATTCATAATAAAATTTACTATAAACTGACTTTGTTGTTCCCTGTAATTGGTGGCCAGTCAACAAAACTATGTTTATTGTAATTCCTCAAAGCTTACACCCCTTTTGTTAAAAATAGGAACAAAATATAACACATTTTCAAAAAGCGTGATGCCTGTATTTCAAGTGGAATATTGTTGGGTCTGGAGCAACATAATATATAGATAATAGATAATACTTAATTTTATACTGTTTTGTTACACATTACGTGTACTTACTATAGTAAAAGCAGATTATCAATAATCCATAATAACATGCAAGTAAAGTAAACAAAACCATAATTTTAACCCCATAGTAAGTGCAATAATTAGTACTACTAAGTACTTAAATGTAAAATTACACTGTAACAAGGACATCTTAAAATAAAGCATAACTCAACATCATATCATCAGCCAATCAGATTGTAGGATTAGTTTAGGATCAATATTAAGTTCAGGACAGAGTTATAAGACTGTACTATTTTTTCTTTGTGATTTTAGAGTTGTTATGGTTAGGGTTATGGGTACAAATATGAATCAGCTATTGATTTCCTAAAATCCAGGCCATTTCTATCTATGCCTTGAAACCACAATTAAAGCTGAAAAACAGAGTCAGTCATAACGCAAAATCAATTATTTATTACTCTGCAGTAGCAAATGGAATCACTGACACAACTGAAAGGCGCGTGAAAGATCAGCATTCAGAGGTGAAGAGGAAGGAAAGTGTCAGAAGCTGAAGGTGAAGAGATGTGCTGGCCGTTCAGTTTGAAGGGTGGAAGGCCCCTCTTTGGTGCCACTGCATGTCACGAATACGCCTCACTGACTGAATCTGAGGCAGCACGGCCCCGTATTCAGAACACTCCTTATACTCTCCCTTCTCAAACAAGTACTGATAGCCTCTGTATCCTGGGTACTGATATGCCACCCAGCTGTTATGGAGATAAACACAGACACATCACTGGTAACTTCATGGTGCAGTATACGAATGGTCCTAAATGTGAGTTTACTGTACTAATTAAAACTAAGGGGACAGTGAGTGGTAAGGTTTTACTTACGTGCCACTCTGCACACGAACTGAAGAGACTTTCTCATGGTATCCATGAGCGTGGAAGCTGGGGACATCATCATCTATGATCTCGATCTTCTTCCCAGCAAAGCTTGGGTTCTCGTACAGCACAATCTTGTGTTCCTGGCTGTCCTGTGGGTGTAGAAAAGTAGAAAATGGACAAATAGCATGTTAATATAAATATATTTATTTAAGTCACTACATAATCTACATAATTCTATTTGTGTCGTTTTATAGTTTTTACTTTTATTCTAAAGTTTGGAAAAACATTCAAGAACATTTTTTTGTGCATGTGAACATAACATTTTACAATTCTGCAGTAAATTTTTAGTTACCACTTTGATGGGGCGGAAGGCGAAAATGCAGTCACTGCGTCTGCTGTTGGTCCAGGCATCCCAGCGAGGATACTCACCCTTCTCGAACACATACTGTTCCCCCTTACAGCCGGGCTGCTCATATCCCACCCATCTACACACAAATTGCACATCTTTTCACAGGCTAGTCTCTCATAGACATAGTAGCTGTGTATCTTGGACACTGGATTGATTTTCATTACAACTGATTGAAATACATTCAAACAAACTCACGGTCCACACGGAACCAGTATTGAGCCCACTTTCTCAACGCCCGCCTCTTGGAGGTTGTTACAGGGCCCAGTCAGCTCATGACAGCGGCCCTGAAAGTTTTCCTGTTCGTAGATCACCAACTTTAAGCAGAGAGAGAGAGAGCAGAGAGAATTAATCAGGAATACTGGCTCTACCACAGACACTGTGAGAAAGTGTTTCTACCTTGAACGCACTGGCCGCTGGTTGCTTTTGCTTGGTTGCAGGATTCTGGTGATCAGTTGCCATAGTGAACCAGGATGGGTGTGATGAGCTTTGTAGAGAGATAATGTTGTAAATACAAGAGCAAAAACCATTATCAGTAGCAATTAAACAATACACAATTAAATGTATTCCCCCAAATACTTGTCTATAGATAAAAACAAGACAATACAATATCAATAATAAAGAATGCAAAAAGACGTGTAGTATTCTCTTACCAGCTCCGGGGTGCCAGTCACTGTGGGGTGGCATCAGAGGCTCTATATATTGCAAGCACAGGGGCGGAAACATTGCCAAAATATTTCTACGACCTGAACGCATTCATAGGCAGGTCCTGATAGGCTGGCTGGCTGGCACTGGGAGGGCAAAAGAAATACCAGCCAAACGCACACACATGCGAGTACATCATCATCCTCACACCCTCTGTCTGCCCTCCCTTTTCTTTTGATGCCCCACAAAGTTATTTCATTAGTTGTCAGTTTCGCCCAGCCGTGCTTTGTTTCATATCCCATGATTCAGCACAACCTGTGCCAAGAGTCCAGCATCTAACAAGAGTAACAGACTCTGACTGTCCAGCTGAAAGAAAGACTGTTGCATCTTTGCAATTCTAATACACTGTAGTGAAACTATTTTAATGATATTCTGTGAGGTTTTAATGTCAGATTGCAATTGCTTTGTATAGTTAAAGAGTTTGTGTAGTAAAAGGAGATTTTGAAAAATTTACCTGATGGGCTTTGCCCTAGATGTTACTTATAATCTATAACAATTTAACCTCTTAAACTATTATTTATTGATAAGGAGAATCATTGCTCAGATATATTGCATTACTTATACATTTTAAATTGTAATAAAGTGTCTGAAACAAATTAAATGTAAACCCTTAATAAGAAGAGGTTTACATTTGTTTCAACATGAGAAACTATCGGGAAATACATTCATTAAAAAACAATCATTAAAATAAAAAAACTGAGACTAAATGATGTCAAAACTATTCAAAGGGTTTACATTTTTCAAACCAACATTATTTATTTAAACGAAAATACAAAGCGATCTATAACGCGATTTAATGTAAGTTTAAACTTTAAAGTGTATATACCGTCACCTAGTGGCTCTAGATAGTGTTTTCCGACACTTATGACTAACGTTTGTCAGCTGTCAATACACGTTTATATTCGATATTGTTTTGTAGACCAGTAATAAAACGCAAACATTTACTGTCAATTTTATGCACCCCCACCATGCAACAGGACAAAGCTGGAGAATCTCTGGACAGTAAAAACCCTGAGTTCCAATTACAGGACTATGACAGGGACATTGAACATTAAACTGATATTAAACTTCCGCCTGACTGACATTACATTTAAGAAAAACAATAGGGCAATGATTGTGTTTAAGCACATAAAGAATTTAAAAACATCCGTTCCACAATATAAGGAACATCTGGATCAGTCAAACATAGAGATGGTTGGAAAATTAAATTCCCATAAGTACAGATGATTGAGACGGATAACAAACACAGAATGAGATGACTGGAGCAGAGAACTGCAGGAGAACTATGGAACTATAACAGCAGAGAACTATAACAGGTTGAGGGTGGAGAGTGGTGGATCAATATCTCTTTTGTTCTACCAATGCTGTTCTTCAAAGCCCTTCTGAGCAGTTTGGATAACAAAAAAACAGAGTGAAAGACATGAGAAAGTGATAAGTGCCTTTTAAGTGCCTTCCAAGTCTTCTAAAAAGTGTCCAATCAGGGCAGCACTGTTCTTATGCCAATCAGCTTTATTTTAGAATCCATCCTTTTCTATGTAAAGCAGAATGTGTATCTGCCTTTGGGTTTATGTATGTTTCCACATATGGGATCTTTTTTTTACCAGCCGTTTCTTCCGAGTATGTGTCAGTCCACAGCTGGCTTTAATATATCTTTGTGATCTCCAGTTTAGGACATAAATGCCATTATTCTAATAAAACATGGTTGCAGGTGATACTTGCAGATATTCTTTTGAAAAACACCATGGAATTGACACCATAAGGCTGCTTATTGATACAAACACGTATCGTCTCTGTAATTTCACCTTTGCTAAGTGAAGTTGAGACCTGTAGTTAACAGTAAGGTTGAGGATAATGCATAACTCAGCTCCTCTCCTGCCCTTTAATAATGTTCTCTGCTCTCTTCAGCTCAAATAATGATGCTAATTATGCTAACAGCTATGCATGAAATGTTAGGTTAGAATTTGACACCACATAATTTAAACAATGTAAAAGATTTACATTTTGACACTATGTTGTTTCCAACATAAAATACCTCTAAGTAGAGAAACTGTGAAACTTTCGATGATGCTTTGCATTTTGTACTGTACTGTTATTTTACTGTAACGAGAGTTATGCAGTTATATACTATAGCATACTTTCTTTCCAAAATGCATGTGTAATAAACCAAATGTAACAACAAATGAGTCTATTTGCAGAGCTCCACAGCAGTCAGCTGTTAAAGTGATTAGTCCAGAATAAGATCTAAATCTTTCCTATTTGTTATCACCTGGGGACACAACTATTTATTTTTGTCTTAAGTAATCAAACACTGTACCATAAACTAAAAAGTTCTGTTTTAGTTTAAAACTCCCCCTTGTCACATGCCCAGGACAATCTTCCTTTCAGGCCTCTAATCTCTGCCCGAGCATCTGTTAATATCCTATCGTGAAAAGGCATTACTGGCACATAGATGAAGACCAAAAACAGACCGAGACCTGAATTCTTAAGGGCTGAAATCCATGTGTGCGTCCACGGATTTCAAACAATCAATAATTCTGAGCAATGTAATGGACCACCACATAAATGCCTTTTGTGTAATTCATGCAGAATAATTAATGTAACTAAGCAGTCTTAATTATTTCTGGTTGGAAAAGCATAATTTCCCTTTAGAAAAAACGTATATAACAAAATGTCAGTAACTTTCCCGTTCTGCTCTTCATCAGCTAACAAAATCACCACAGGCACTTCAATTTCTCTGTAGATTTCACAGCATGGCTAATGCTAAACCACGATAGCCATTTAGAAATGTCTCAACAATCTCCTACTGGTTGATTTCAATAAAGACAGTAAATAAAAACAGTTTGAGACTTGCTTGCCTAAAACAAAAACTGTTCATCCTTTTGTTTCCAGTTTTGAGTAAAATGAGATGTGAGATCATAACTGTTATGAGTGGATGTATCATCAGTGAAGTGCATTGACTGCACAGCAGGACAGTAAATGTGGAAGAATAACAGACAAAAGAGGAACTCACAGCAGAGTTTAAAGATAAGTCGGATGAACTTATGAACCAAAGCTGTAAACTGCTTTTTCTGAAGTCATTAGGTTAAAAATGTACATACTGAAGTTGGACTGGTGAGTCATAACACTATTCAGAAAGATTTGCTTAGTGAAGCAAAACAACAACAATATTAGAAGTGGTATAATGAGCAATTTTTGAATAAATTGCACAAGCATCATCCAAAAATATCAAATATATGTGATGTCACACACACACACACACACACACACA
>JAZGTK010017144.1:0-12399 GCA_036877625.1 Ambastaia sidthimunki
GTTTGAGTTATCTCCGTTTCTGAAACCAAAAACTCAGAGTTTCCCATAATTCAGGGTTAACATACTCAGAGTTTTCACTTAACCACCTTTCTGAAACGGGCCCCTGGTCTTGTGCCAGGCATGTTGAATTTGATGTTAACTAATAATAGATGTTTAAACTGTTTCCCTGCATGATCGATTATTGACAGTGACTGCTGTGTGTGTATAATACACCCTGAGATTCTTCACTGTACTTACTGTTGTTTGCTGAATATTTGTATACTTTTAAACATCTTTCACTAATTAAAAGAACCATGGACAGATATTTTATGGCCTAATAAAGTATAATTTTTAGTAATCAGATACAGTTTTGTTTTGTGTGTGTTGCATATATTGCGTAACAAAAAGGAGATTGCTATTTTGCTCAGGTCTACAGCATCCAACATAACAGTAATATAAATAAGTAAAATAAAATATATATAAATAAAGAAATACATGTATAAATGATTAAAAAAATTATAGTAAATATATGCATAAAGAAAATTATAAATGAAATACAACTGTGTTCCCGAGACAGAACTTCAGTCACCTCTGAACACACACACAGGTTGAATCTCAAATCTTTTGATCTTGGGGGTTACACAAAATCGACACTTATACACTAGATTTATGATGTCATAAAGATTTGACATTGACAATAGATCTTTTCTGCTCCTAACCCCAAGTGAAGATATTTCAGATCATACATGTTCTTCACTAGGGTTACTCAATCCAAATTTATAAAATAATTTTATTCATTTTAGTTTATGTACATTATACTACACTTTATACAAATATGCATTGATTATTTTTGATATATCTGTTTATATTTGTTATATAGTGATTGAATAGCTAGTTGTGTCAGGGTTTTTCAGTTTTTGAAGTATTGAGACACTTTAAAAGTGACATTTTGGTTTTGAAATGGACATGTTTCACTAAAAAACTATTTTAAGAAGTAAGGGAAGTTTCAAAGAAAAAAATGTTTAAATATCTTATTTTAATGATCATAGATGAGTAAGGGAAATAATGTTTGACTAAAGGGGTTAGGGTTAAGACTTTGAGAAACAGACCCCTCAGTGGCACTTAGTTGCATCTTTAAAGAGTACTCAATAAACACAAGCAGTGAAAAGAGGACTGTGAAATGCTGTTGGGCTTTAATATAGAATTTTAAAAGGAAAACTACATCTGACACTGGATAATAAGAAAGGCTTCAAGGCTGCAAAAGAACGTTAAGGTTAGAATTTTAAATAATTGTATTTATCCAAGCTGAATGTGTTAAGAAAAACCCTACAATTCTAGCCAGTGTCTGTGCAAAGTTCAAATAAAATAAATATAGCAACAAACAGCTATGATGAGCCCAAGCACTATAGCGCCATTGCCACCTGGCACTTTTGAGTATCTTGACCTTGTTGTATCTGTTTGCTGGTTTTGACCTTGCCTGTCTGACTTCTTCTAATAAACATTGCTGCACATGGATCCCAGCGCCTCTAACCCATCATTACAGAAGACTTCACCAACCAACGATCCAGCAGCAATATTGCAGCATTCAACAGAGCTATCTGTCCAAGCGTCACAACTAGCTAGCTGGGGGGCAGTTGTGGTCTACTGGTTAAGGAGTCGGGCTTGTAATCAGTAGGTTGCTGGGATAGCTGCCCACTGCAGTTTGCTGCCAACCTCGTCACCTCTGCTGCAACGTCCCTCGTTAATCCTCAATTAGCTTTTCCCAAGAAGTTCGACGGGAACCCCTCTCAAGGTTTTTTGTTACAATGTTCTCTCTTTGTTAATCAACAGCCTACTTTGTATCCCACAGAAATGAGCCACATAGCATTCGTTTACTCTCTCCTTTCTGGAAAGACGTTAGACTAGGCACCAGCGGTGTGGAGAATGGATCACTCCCTCTTCCCCACCTTTGATTCATTTCTACGCCACTTTTGCAAGGTCTTCAAACATCCAGCTGAGGGGAACAGTCCAGGAGAACAATTGTTGACGCTAAGCCAAGGTAAACAATCCGCTGCAGAATATGGGTTAAATTTTCTTACTCTTGCAGCTCAGACCGATTGGGTAGAAGACACCCTTAAGCTGCTTTTCCGATGAGGATTAGGTCAAGAACTACAATCTGAGCTTGTGTGTCGTGATGAGGGAAAGAATCTGGGTTAATAATCTGTTAAGTTCCCTTAGACCCCCTAGTTTCTCATCCTGCCAAACACTTGAGGTGAAGCCTTCCGTGGAACCCATGCAACTCTGCTTTACTCATCTCTCACCCAAGGAACGTAATCGCCGAAGTCAACTACATCTGTGTTTGTACTGTGGTCAAGCCAGTTATCTAAAATCCGACTGTCCAGTCAGGACCAACAACCCTCCAACTCCGGTGAGTGTCACCAGGACTTCAATGCCTCACCTATCAAATATTACAATACCCATAGATATAATTATTGCCAAACAAACCATAACCACAGGGAATGCAGGAAATTTCATATCGTATGAATTCGTTTAGCAGCACAACCTAACCCTGATCCCATGTCATTCCTCCCTGGCAGTGGAGGCACTAGATGGTCGACCGCTTGGTGCAGGCCACATACAACAAACTACTGAAGGACTTGAGTTAGACATTGACATGCTTCATTCAGAAATCATTAAATTCTACATTATCCCCTCACCTAACAATTCAGTAATTCTAGGATTGTTTTGGCTATGTACCCATAATCTTCACATCTAGTGGAGAGACAGGCAAATTCTGTAGTGGGGAGCTACGTGCCACAAGACATGCCTCGCTAAAGTAATTCATCAGCCTGGTGGGTTAACCCTGCCTCCAAACAACAACATGCAAGAATCCATGATTCCCATTGAATACGCAGATTTAACAAAGGCCTTCAATAAAAAGAGAGCATTACAGCTTCCTCCTCACCGCTCCATAGACTGTGCTATAGATCTTATGCCTGGTACAACTCCTCCCAAGAGGAGAATCTTTTTATTATCACAACCAGAATCTGAAGCCATTAAAGCATACATCGAAGAGGAACTATCCAAGGGATTTATTAGACCATGCAACTCTCCGGCCTCAGCGGGTTTCTCCTTTGTCAAAAAGAAAGATGGCGGGCTCCGCCCTTGCATCGACTACCGTGGTTTGAATGAAATCACAGTCAAGTTCGTTACCCTTTGCCCTTAATTCCCTCTGCCCTAGAACAACTCCGTCAAGCAAGGTACTACACAAAGTTGGATCTTCGTAATGCCTACAATCTGATCTGCATCCTGGAGGGAGACGAATGGAAAACCGATTCCTAGGAAAAACAAAGGTTCCTAGGATTTGACAACTTTTACAGGTGTTTCATTCGAGGTTTTAGTTCAGTAGCAGCTCCCCTCACTATGCTCACCAAACAACACACATCCAGACTCACCTGCACACCCGAGGCACAACAGGCATTTCAAAAGACTCAAGACATGTTTTACTACCACCCCAATACTCAAGCATCCAGTCCCAGAGTGTCCATTCATTGTTGAGGTAGATGCATCAAATACTGGAGTAGGTGCTGTGCTGTCCCAACGCCATGGCTCTCCTGCAAAAATGATTCCCTGTGCATATTTTTCCAAGAAACTGTCCTCTGCTGAAAGAAACTATGATGTAGGAAATCATGAATTACTAGTCATGAAACTAGCTCTGGAAGAATGGAGGCATTGGCTAGAGGGGTCCTCTCACTAATTCACAGTATTAGCTAAACCTCAAGTATCTGCTAAGAGGTTAAGCTCATGGGCCTTATTCTTTACATGATTCAATTTCACAGTCACGTATCGGCCAGGGTCCAAGAACACCAAGGCCGACGCCCTGTCTCGTCAAACCAAAGAAACCCAACAATCCACCATCCCAGAGAATATCATCCCTGAGAGTCTCCTAATTGCCCCATTTCAATGGGACATAATAACCAAGATAAACCAATTCAACAATCAGAAACCACCACTACAAGAATGCTCCAATGATCTCATATTCGTTTCCAGTCCGTTAAGGAGACATCTACTCACCTAGGTTCATAAACCGATCAGCTCAGGTCACCCTGGCATCACCGCAACCATTCAGCTACTCCGCAATGGGACTGATTACTCTCCACCTGTTCCATATGTTTTAGTATATATAAACCACTCCCGGACACTAGACTATTGTGAAGAATTGATTTGCTATGGTGATCATTTCTGAGTGTTTTCCTGTATCCTTGTTTACCTGTGTGCTGATTTTGAACTGTCTTTTGGTTACATGATCTTTTGCTGCCTGCCCTGACTTTTGCTCTGTTTTGAATTGTGAATGTTTGCTGCCTGTCTCGACCCTTGCCTGTTTATCGTTTCTGCCCTGCCTATTTGTACAAGTCCATTAAGGTTACATTGTTAGAGGCTAACTTGAGTAGTGTGCGGGGGGTGGTGAGGGCGAACTAGTGACACCACCCACATACTTTAACTATTAAAACCCTGCACTTTAAAGCACTTGCCACATTCAAAGAATCTGTTCTCAGGGAACAATTTGCCCACTCTGCCACAACCCCACCCAGAAGATCATACCTGTGATGATGATGGATGGATGGAGCTGCCCATGACTTAAAATCATAAAGGCCACTGTTGCTGTGCTATTGTCACAAGTCGTTAATATGAAGTTAAAAACCAACAATGACACTTAGACTCGTTTGAACCTGCTGCTTTCTTCTTTGATAGGTGCTTTAAGGAACTGGTGCATAAATTGTTTAAATCGGACTTCAAATGCATTATTGTTCGCGCTTTAAGCCGTTGTGGCTTAACGCCTCACCCACAAAGGATTCAAGGGTCTGTGGATGCTATTTTATGGGAACTGCAAGACGAACCCTTTATTGTGGAAAAACTTAATGAAATTAAGGACAAGCTTGAGAACGAGCAGTGTGAGATAGTTGTCTATGACACTGTGGATTGCTGGAAAGAAGAGGTTAAAAAGAGTGTCATTATGCCTGTGAGATGCTAAACATGATCGGTAGCTCTGGGTAAGCATTTAATTAAAAAACGCATTAAGTATGAGTTGGCCAATATTTTGTATGTGATTATCTCTGATGGCGTTAATGTGTGTTTACCAACAAATAATTGTGCAACTGATTCTATACATGTAGCTAACCTCAAAAATGACATGACTAATGTGAGAGCTAATGTGAGAGGTGTGTGGAATGATCTGATTCTGGTGAGCTCTAATGTTGATGCTTATACCCCTGTTAATGTAATCGCAACATCGTACATGTATTTGGTGAAAATACTGTTAACTTTGAAATCTGCAATGTCATAACTTTGTGTGCATATGTGACAGATATATGTATGGCCATGCTTTCAAAAAAAAATAATTACATGTATACAGTTTCTTCATTATCTTTGTGTAATGAATGCAAGGCTTGAGCAGTGTTAGAATCCATAAGCAGAAGTTTATTGGATAAAAAAACAAACAAGTCCAAAACGGCAGGCAAAGGGTTCAAAAACACAGTATAAACAGTCCAAAAAGGCAACCAAATCCAAGTGGTAATCCAAAAGGCAGTAAATGTTGCCTGCAGTAAATAAGCAGGCAAGATCAAACACGTGGCAAACAATCAGAAGATATAAACGCTCGGTAAGGCAGTCGGGCCTTACCGAGTGAACTGGCAGTGAAACTTGCACCTCCGCGTTGGGGTCAGCATCTGGGTGGACCATTTTCAGAAGTGAGGCATGAAAGGAGGGAGAGATCCTATAGTTGGCAGGAAGCTCAAGCTGGTACGTTACATCATTTATTTGTCTGATTATCTTGAATGGACCAACATACCTTGGGCTTCCTGCAGGGCAGCCACAGTTTGAGGTCTCTTGTGGAGAGCCAGAACCGTTGTCCTGGTTAGTAGGGAGGGTGTTGGCATTGTCGTCTGTTGGCTTGGATCTGCTGACTCCTAAAAGCTCTCTGCAGATGAACGTGAGCACTGTCCACACCCTCTCAATACAGTGGATCCAGTTGTCGACCGCAGCGACAGATGATGGTTCTCCAGACCACGGAAACATGGGGGGTTGATATCCGAGTACACACTGGAAGGGAGTCATGACAGTGGATGAATGAGTGAGTGAGTTCTGTGCATATTCTGCCCATATTCGCATACTTGGCAGGATTTTACAAAGTCTTTTACATCCCTGCAAAGGGAAGGCCACCAGAAAGCAGTCTGTACCAGGCGTGTAGTGCGTGAAATACCTGGATACCCGGAATTTAAAGATGTATGAACCCATTGCATGATTCGCAGATGGAGCTCCTGGGGTATGAACAGCTTGTCAGGGGGACACTCAGCGGGTGGTGGTTCATTTTGATGAGCCCGTTGGATCTCCTCCATGATGTCCCAGGTTATTGGTGCTATGATAACTGATGGTAAAAGGAAAGGGCCTGGGGGAGCATACTCAGTAGTTGGGTCATGTCTTCTAGACAGAGCATCAGCTTTGCTGTTTTTACTACCCGGCCTATAGGTGACAGTGAAATTAAACCTGGTAAAGAACAGGGCCCAGCGTTCCTGACGGGCTTTAAGCCTTTTGGCGCCCTTGATATACTCAAGGTTTTTCTGGTCTGTGATAACCTAAAATGGGTGAATTGCTCCCTCCAGCCAGTGCCTCCATTCCGAAATCGCCTCTTTCATGGACAGGAGCTCTTTGTTTCCTACATCATAATTATATTCAGCAGAGGTTAGTTTGTGTAAAAAGAAGGCACAAGGATAAAGTTTACGTGGTTGCCCATGACGTTGTGATAGGACTGCATCAATGCCACAATCAGATGCATCCACCTCCACAATGAATGGTAGGTTGGGGTCAGGATGTTTCAGAGTGGGGGCGATTGTGAAACTCCTCTTGAGATCTGAAAATGTTGCATAGAAGGTTCAGTCCAGAAAAGCTTGGAGGGTTTACCTTTTAGCATTGAGGTAAATGTACAGGCAATCAGACTGTAATTGCGTATAAAATGCCTGTAGAAATGATCAAAGCCTAGGAAACATTGGAGTTCTTTGACAGTATGTACCTTGGAGTCATCCATTTCTACCCCTTGATGACTGATGTTATAGCCCAGGAATGAAGTTTGCTTAACATGGAATTCACATTGTTCTGCCTTAAGGATAACTGGTTAGCCTGCAGACGAGACAAGATGGTTTTGACATGTTGTACATGATCTGATTCATTTTTAGAATAGATGAGTATATCATTGATGTATGCAATAACAAAATGATTGAGCAGATTTCGTAGATTTTAGCCTTTCTGAGTTGTTCCAGGGCAGATGGAACTAATGGGAGGGGGTTACGAAACCTAACAGTTACATTATTATTATTATTCAGTCCTTTGTTGTCTATACATGGTCGAAGACCGCCATCTTTTTTCTATACAAAGAAGAACCCCGCAGCGGCTGGAGATGTGGAAGGGCGGGTAAAGCCAGAGTTGAGCGTCTCTTCAATATATTCTTCCATGGCCGTGGTTTCAGTACGTGAAAGAGGATACACTTTACTTTTAGGGAGCATGGCTTGGGTAACAATTCGATGGCACAGTCCCATGATCTATGCGAAGGAAGTTGTGCTGCTTTGCTCTTGCTAAACATTTCTGTGTATGCTGCATAACATGCGGGTATTTGTGTGATTTTGAAAGTACAGGGACTTTCGATGCTGGTGGTGAGACATGGTGTAGTAATCATGGGAACTAGATAGTGTTTGTGGCAAAATTCACACCAGTGGGTGATTTTATTTTGCTGCCATGAGAGTTCTGGATCATGAACGGATAACCATGGATATCCTAGGATAATATCATAATTAGGGGAATCGATGACATAAAAAGAGATGTTTTCAGTGTGAAAAAGTCCAACTTGGAGTTGAATGGGGCGAGTTTGGTGGGTTATCCCCTCTCCAATAGGAGAGTCGTTAATGGCGTTGATTTTAATCGGGGGAATGCAGGGTTGAATTGGGATGTTGTAAGCAGTGATCAGAGTTTTGTGAATCAGGTTCAAGGCGGCCCCAGAGTCAATCATGGCTGTAAGGTTAATAATATTGCTTTCAGTAGTGAGTTGTACTGATAATGTAAATGATTTATTTGCGAGGGGAAAAAAATGTTCAGCACTCACCGGTTTGTTGATCTGGAGCTCTTCTGGGTTTTGTGCGGGCATGTCATGCTACGGTGGCCTGCTTCACTGCAGTAAAAACACAGATTATATTGTTTTTCCGTCAAAGTTTTTCTCAAAGTTTTTCCTCCTCGGTTAACTTTGAAGACCCCAATTGCATTGGTGTATCCATAATGGTAAGACTTGTTGGTGTTGCGCTATTTTCCAGGCGTGAGTAACTGCTTTGATGTTCTGGTGCATTTCTCATGAGATTATCAATTTGAATCGATAGCATGATATTTTCATTGAGGGAACAGTTTTCCCCGTTACAGGCGAGTTTGGTTTGCAACTCTATATTCAGGCTCTGGCAAAATACCACTTTTAAGGCAGCCTCGTTCCATCCACTCTGAGCTGCGAGTGTTCTGAATGTAATGGCATATTCAGCAGCGGAACACTTACCTTGTTTTAATTGCAGCAGCTGTTTAATTGCAGCAGCTGTGTCCTTGCCCCCTGCAGCATATTCAAACACTTCGCGGAGACGTTGAACGAAGTAATCATAGGAGTTGCATAAGGTTACATCAGTGTCCCATACATCAGTGTCCCAGCCGCCAATCGATCGCTTTTCCACAGAGCAATGTCATTAAAATTACACACCTTTTGCTGTCAGAGCAGAATTGTTCCTCTTGGTTAGTAAAAAAAATCTACTTGACGCAAGAAACCTCTGCATTGTTCAGCAGAGCAATCAAATTTATTAGGAGGGACAAACCTTATTGTTTGAGGCTGAGGCGTGGGAAGCGATCGAATGTAGCCAGTTAGATGTTTGTTTGCCGACTACAGCTTACTAATCTGTTCCTGATATCCCTTGAGCAGCTTGCTTTGAAGTATTCTGTAATGAATGCGAGGCTTGAGCAGTGTTAGAGTGCATAAGCAGAAGTTTATTGGATAAACAAACAAACAAATCCAAAACAGCAGGCAAAGGCAAAAACATGGTCACAGGCAAAGGGTTCAAAAACACAGTATAAACAGTCCAAAAAGGCAACCAAATCCAAGGGGTAATCCAAAAGGCAGTAAACGAGATAAGCAGGCAAGATCAAACACTTGGCAAACAATCAGAAAATATAAATGCTCGGTAAGGCAGTGAAACTGGCAATACTTTGCGGTGAGCTCATGTGAGCTCATGTCCTAAAATACAGAAGAAATAAAGTAATTGTTTATAGGATGGATGCACAGTTTCAGGTGGACCTGGTCGACATGACCATTCAAAGAAAAATGCTAATAAAAAATATTACATGCAGTTTACATGCATAGATGCGTTTAGTAAATATGCATGGAATCGTGTCTTAAAGAACAAGAGCTGGTTAGAGGTTATCAGTGACCTTTGAGTCTATACTGAAAGAGGGTCGCGTGCCTCAAAAATTATAGACGGACAAAGGAAGATAATTTTTTAACAAGCATTTTCAAGCCACGATTAAAAAGTATAATATTTACCATTTTGCTACAGCCTTTAATTTAAAAGCCAGCATTGTTGAATGTTTTAACAAGACCTTGAAAAGCAGTATGTGGAGATACTTAACATCCAATAATTCCAGACGTTATGTTGACGTGTTACAAGATGTCACACTCGGATACATTTCCAGCTAGTATTAAAATGAGACCACTGGACGTTAACATAGAAAACAAAAGTTAGTATTTCATAATCTATACGGATCTAGTGGTATAGGGACCATCAAATCAATGTTTAAATACAAATTCAGATCCTCAAAGCTCTAACTAGACACAATAAATGGAGCCTTTCCTGCTCCGGTGAATCAAATGGAGGAGGACAGAAGGTTTAGAGTACCAACAGGTGACCAGCCGCAGCAGGCACCTTTGGGATGTAATCTGGTCTATGGTGCAAAATAGCTTTAACAAAGTCAGGGGCAAGATCCAGGGCTTGTAGATCTCCCACCCATTTGAGCAATGTAAGAGCTAAATGTAGAACCACCTTAAGAGTCAAGCATTGTATTGACTACTGCAATGCTTTGTTGGCTGGCCTTCCAGCACAGGCACTCAAACTTTTACAATTGATCCAGAACGCAGCAGCTCGTCTGGTCTTTAAAGAACCCAAAAAAAACATGTCAAACCTCTCCTCATTTCCCTTTATTGACTACTAGTTGCTGCACGCATAAATATCAAATCTCTACTCCTGGATTATAAAACCACTATCTACCCTGCACCAACTTCCCTTATTCACATATACACTCCTTCCAGATCCCTACCCACAGCAAATGACTTGTCTTGTTATACACTCCTCTAAGGACACACAATCTCTTACTCACCACTTTATGTTCAATATCCCTCGCTGGTGGAATATTTTTCCAAACTCTGTTCGGTCTGCCACATCCCCTACTCCTCCCTCCCAACAGGCACCATGTCCAGCATTAAAATATTGTACTTCTAGTAATATTGTATCTACATACGGATGATGTTTATTGTCGTTTTTGATTTTTCGCTTCTATGTTCTCCTCACAATGTAAGTTGCTTTGGATAAAAGTGTCTGCTAAATAAATGTAAATGTAAAATTATCCAAGGCTGACTCTAGGGTGTGAAATGGAGCCAAAGATAAACCCCTTAAAATCACAATAAGATCCCAAAATGGGACCCGCGTGTGACAGAAAAGCCTCAGCCTTTGTGGCATCTGGCACCACGCAGAAAATGAGACACCAGGGGTTTGGATCTCCGAATAGGGGCTCCATTGACAGATTTGTGGCTAGTAGACACGGTGGCCACATAAACCTTAAAGGTGGCTCTTGAAGAAACTCCACCACTGAAACAACAGGCTAGTGAACCAGATCAATAAGGTGTCGCCCACACCATGACACAAAGAGCTGCCACTTCAGAGCATTAAGAGACCAGTTGAGAGACTCTCAGACCAGAATTCAAGAGCTGTATCCCCTCAGGGTTTCATATCTCTGCCTGGGGGTGAAAGATTGGCTGGACAGCAGCCTGGTCTCTGCTCAAGAAAGGATCTCCTGCGCCAGTATAAACAGGAGGCACGAATACAGCCCTTCCTGGTGATTTATGTATAAGACCACTAAGGTGTTGTCCGTACATACACAGACGTATCTTTGAGGTGTGGGAGGAGGTGCTTCAGAGTCAGAAACACTCATTTCCAGGCAGTTTGTGTGCCAAGAGATGGGGCTTTCCCACCGACCACGGACTGGATGTCTATCTAGGATAGCACAATGCTCCTAGAGTTGGACCCAAGGTAAGAAACCAGGGTTTAAGCCACATAAAAGGGGTACAAGCCCTTGGCACGTAACCCTTACCACCCGTAGCGGGTGGATTTTGAAAATAACACATTTTTCCTTACTCAAGAGTGGGACCCAATGTAAGAAACCGGGGTCTGAGCCACACAGAAAGGGTACAAAGCCTTAGGTGTTTAACCCTTGCATACTTTTCTTGGGGTTGAGTCTCAGCCCTAAGCAAGTCATGTAGGCTGTAAAAGATGCATTAAATAAGGGTATTATGATGACCTGGTATTTCTGATTAAGGAAATAAATACACACCTTCCCTCACCGGTAATCCTTGGTTATGACCATATAAGACATAAGGTGTTTATGAAAGCAGAACCTAAGATATCATTAGTATTCTATGGGAAATTAGCCATCATTTTAGGGTTAAAACCAGGATTTCCTTTGAAACACATCTCAATCAACAATTAATCCTTTGATGATGGAGAGGTTCTAATGGTGTATGCACCGCTTCAAGCAGACATCAATGGCGGATTCTATACCCTGTATGTCTATACAGACTGTCACATTATGCCTCAATTGTTCCCCTGCTGACCACTAGTGGTCGCCTTTGGGGGAACCAGTTAATGATTTCAAGCTGCAAGCCCTTATCGACTCTGGCGCTGCCGGTAACTTTATGGACGCTGCCCTGGCTCAGTCCCTCCAGGTCCCAATGAATACCCTCGCTACCCCTCTCTCCATCGTTGCTCTAGATGGTCGGCCTCTAGCCCCAGGTCAAGTGACCCACATAACCTCCAACCTAAAACAATCCTCAATCACCATGAAAATCTATGCTTTCACCTCATTGCCTCATCTGAGTTTCCCCTGATCCTGGGGCACCCCTGGTTGCTACAACACAACCCCCACCTGGACTGGGTCGCTGGTTTAGTACGGAGCTGGGGCCTTCCCTGCCAGTCTTCCTGCCTCTCCCAAGTTTATAATCCAGAGTCCCGTGAGCCCATTGACCTC
Organism: Ambastaia sidthimunki; assembly: GCA_036877625.1. NCBI lineage: Eukaryota > Metazoa > Chordata > Actinopteri > Cypriniformes > Botiidae > Ambastaia > Ambastaia sidthimunki. Next base: position 12,325 of record JAZGTK010017144.1, read on the forward strand.
TCCCGAGTTCCCGCTCAGTACCACCACCTTAATGCTGTTTTCAGTAAAGCAAAAGCCACGGCCCTTCCTCCTCAT
>JAZGTK010017145.1:0-12399 GCA_036877625.1 Ambastaia sidthimunki
CGCTGGGCTGGTGCGGAGACGAGAGGGGGGCAGGTTGGCTGATGACCACCGTGTCCACGCTGGAGGGGGGTCTGGGAGAGGGCGGTGGGGTGGCTGGGAGCAGCAGGTCAGGTTGAGGCTGCTCACACAGGCTGTAATGGTTCAGAGGTCCAGAAGAGTGAGTGTCCTGCAGGGCCTCGGGGGTCTCGTCCTCTGAGTCAGACAGCAGCGGGGTTTCCCCACGACCTGCCAGCAGAAATCCCAAATTAACTGTTTAATAATAAGAGTCCTGTTGGGTCACTGTGTGTATTTCTCTTCACTAGCACAAGCAGAAGTGTTGTGTCATTTTCTGCTGCTGAAATTCAGCGTTAAAGAATGATGTAATCAGATACAGACCATCAGATGATGATACGTCTCATTTAGGACTTTTGACTATCAGCATAAAGTCTATTTGACACTGAACTTGCTATAGGTAAGGAAGAGAATATCTGTCTCTAACCAACACCTTTCATTAATACAGATTTAATCCCAAATATCTGTCCACTGACAGCCAGAAATTGTGCAAAGCCGACCAATCAGATTTCAGCTTTCCGCTCCATTTATGCGTGCTCTATGCATCAGCCTGTCTACAAGCATCCAATGGGTGTGCTGTCTGAAAGTGAGGCTAGTTAAAAGTTATTAGTCTGTCATGAAACTAAATTAAAGCAGTGCTACATTACAGAGTTGTGCAGTATGACAGTGTTGTGTGTGTGTGGAAGGTGGGTGTGATGTTGTGTGATGGTAAAATGTTTTCTGACTGTACAATAGTGTTGCACTGTGATGCAATTTTACGATGTTCTGGAGTTGTGTGGTGTTGTTGTGTGAGTGCCGTACAATAGTGTAGTTGTGTAGTGATGTTTGTAGAGAATTACAGGAAGCAGCAGGACTCACTGCTGTGAAGCTGAGCCGTCTCACTCCATTTAGAGTCAGTCAGCACCTCCAGCCTCCTCTCCAGCTGATGACTGTACTCCAGCACCTCCTGCACACACACACACACACACAGACACACACATACACACACACACGCACAGTTCATAAACATCACACAATGAAAATAATGTCACACTGTAACCACTCTGTCCATCTTCCCGTCCCTAAATCTTTATAAATGTACGGCTGTAACGCAGCAGTTAGATGAGTGTGTGTGAGCTGAAAAACTGTGTGTGTGTGTGTGTGTGTTTGAAAGAAATTCTTGGTTATCTGCAACCCAATATTATAACAGTAAACTGACAATCATTCACTTAAAATAAAAGTGTAGCAGAAAAACAAACACGTCACAAATAATTGATAAACAAGCAATGATCACGCTGTTAAACCGTATACACCAAAACAACATGACGTGATAGTGTAAGACGGGTTCAACAGAAACCCAAAATTATATCCAGTCGTGTATGTTTCTAAGTCATGTTTGGTTAATAACGTAACCTACATCATCATGCTGTTAACTGTCTGTGCACAACCACACGGCTCTGTGACGTTCTTACACTGCTGACACATTAACCAGACGTTACACGCCCAGAAAACTAATTACACCTCAAAAGCACGATATAAAGTTTACAGCTCATGAAAACATCACTTTACTGAACAATTCATGCAATACAAGATTTACATTTCTGCTTTTATTATCCCGCCTGCTTGGCTTATATTTTAAGTGTATTTACTATCCAGGAAAAAACAGGGAGAGACCAAAGCTGTGACTGGTGCTTAGCACAGATACCACAGCATGTTTCTAAAATGAGAATGAGATGTTTAATAAGGACTGACGTACAATGTTTTAAACTGAAACTTTTTATGTTTTGGTCATTCATTTACACAACAACAGTGTTTTGGGGTCCTGAACACATCTTGTAAATGACTGATTGTTAATTGTAAAAATGTCGACGTTACACACATTACGTGTTCAGTCTGTCAACATCTACTGGTGAAAAACATTAAAGTTGTTAGGACATTGTTGTTGTGTAAACTCTGAAGACTGATCTGACAGGAGTGAGAGTATTCTGGGATATTCAGTGTACTTGCCTGTATCTCTGTCTGCAGCTGTTCTTTCTCTTTCTGAGTGACTCTGAGACTGGCCTTCAGTTCCTGCAGCTCACGACGAGTCTCGCCCAGCTGAACCTGAACACACACACACACACATTACAACACACACATTACAACACACACAGCACATCACAGACACACACGCATACATCACATATACATCACAACAAACACACACACATCACAGCACAACACAGCACAACACGCATCACATTTACATCACAACAAACACACACACACACACACACACAGACCAACATTTCCACAAGAGCACTATAAACCTATCACCATTGTTTTTAAACCTATTATTTACATGACTTATAAATATGATTTATATTTTAATTTTCATGATGTAAATTTGTAGCTAATAAATAAACTTTATAGTACCTTAAACCAACATCAGTAATTTAGGTTATAATATTTATAAACAGTGGAGTTCAAAAGTCTGTGCTTTTAAATACAGTTTCGGTCATTATAAATTGTATTATTAGCATTATTAGACAATTTGGGTGAAAACTAAAAAAATGAATGTGTTCTAAAATCTTCTGTTGTTATGACGACATGCATGAATTTGTTCAGAAGCTGATGTTGACCCAGCGTGACCTGTGAATGAACCGTGTGTCCTTCAATGGAAGCAAGAACATCTAAACTTCTCCTCAAAAGAGTCAAACAGCATCAAAAACGTTCATATTTCATTACAGACCTAAAAATAGTGTGTGATCTAATGTATTACCCGATTACAGTCCTTCTCTCGCCCCAGCTCCACCACTGCCGTCTCTCTCTCCATCTTCACCTCCTGCAGTATCTTCTCTTTCTGCTGGATCTCCTCATTCAGACGCTCCACACGCACTTTCTCCATCTGTCAATTCATCACTTTCATGAAAAGTCTAAAGATTTTGCTTTAGTTTGGCTTCATACTGAAGCACTGGTGTACCTCAGCGTTCTGCTGTAGGGCCTCTCTCTCCTGTGCCCAGCTGGCTCTGCCCTCTCTCAGAGTCAGGCTGCTGTCGGCCAGCTGAAGGGTGAGCTGTGCGGCCTGCAGGCGGGTCTGATGGAGCTCGGTGTGTGTGCTGTCTCTCTGAGCCGTCATGTCTCTCAGCTCACCTCTCAGGGTCTCCACACAGCGCTGGCTCACGTTCAGACGTTCCTGAAAGCTCTGGAGCTCAGCCAGGACCGCTTCACTGGCTGCCTGCTCCACCATAACACACAAACACTCGCATCAGGACAGAAGATGATGCTGCAGGTCGCTGTGGTGGACCTCCAGCTAGATACATTTCGGATGTGTTCCAAATGAAACCTTAGTGTACTATTTAGTGTTCTTCAGGAACGGGTTGGTAGCATATGAGCTTCATTACAGTTCAGTTGTGGGCAGGTTATGTTTGGAGTTTCATCTAGAGGAAATTATGGGTGTATCTAAGGCTGTATTTTTCAGTAAGTAGCATCAGTGTGTCAAGTTAAAAATAGGTTATTAACACACTCATGTTAAAACTGCCAATCAGATTGTGTTGGGGGCTCTTCACAGTGTTTAGTGTTTACAGTTACAGCAACATTTGTTTCCTACAGTATATTAGGCTCTTACAGTAGTGTTCTGAATTACACATAGTACTCAGAAGTTATACGTTATTTTGATTGATGTCCCAGGCGACCAGTTTCCTACATAGCTGTGCTAGTTCAACATCTTTAATGCAGCAGAGTAATCAGTGATGTAATGTACGGTCAGACGATCAATCAGGGAAAAACAATTAAGGTTTATTTTGCATTAATGACCGCCTGACCGTACATTATACCTTACTAGCTTTCTTCTACTTCAGCCAATTAAACATAAGCAAACAGCTTGCCTCATAAATAACTTCCTGCACAGATAACTGATGACAAACCTGGCTGAAATGTGTCCTACAACCCCTGCTTTCTGTTTCACACTAGTGAGTTTCTGAACACTAGTCTTGTGTTATATTGAGGGTGTGAAAACTGCTGGAGTGTTACCTCCTTCCTGTGAGCGGTGTTGAGTTTGTGTGTGAGGGTGTTGATGGTGTCTCTGAGCTGCAGGATGTGTGTGTCTCTCTGAGCCAATGAGCTTCTCAGACTCTGGAACTCTGTGGACAAACTGTGCAGCTCCTTCTCTGTCAGTTCCATCTTTAACTGTAAAGCAACAAATGAAACGTACGACAGAACGATTGGAAATACTGACACATAAATGTTTCTCTGTAGGCATCTTGGCGCGAGTTGAGAAACCTTCAGGTCTTTGTGCTCGTCCTCGTCTTCTGTCATCTGAACTGCTGCTTTTTTGGCTTGTTCTCTCATCCTACACAGAACAGCACACAGAAGAACTTGTGAAGCCACACAGAGACAATCAAACACTGTTTACAGAACTAAACATGGTTCTGCAGGAAGATCTTAGACACGCATTAGTCCTCAATCACTCCAGCCACTTTTAGAAGGTGGTCAAGTATGCGAACGGCCACGTCACATTAAACGCTAATGGCTCCTGGACGACATTAAAAGACTATCTATCCACACAAAGTAATAAATGTGTCAAAACAAGGGTTTTAAACTACTCTAGCTAGATGCGGTTTTAAAACACGTCTTCGATACGTCTGACAACAGACAGATGTGGGGGCTCGGGGTTCGAGGACACAGAAAGCCCCTCACCTTTCTAGATCGGTCTCTCTCTCCAGGCCTCTCTGGGTCAGAACTTTAATGTCCTCCTGTAGCTCTCTGGTTCTTTGCTCATTCGCTTCTTTTTGAGCCAGGAGGGCTCTCTTCTCCTCTGCCAGGACCTCACACAGGTCCTCATCTTCCTATAAGAGAGAGAGAAAGAAAGAGAGAGAGAGAGGTGTGAGGAGTTCATACACACCGGGCGAGGAAATGTGTGTTTACGTTACCTTCTGCTTTCTCTTCATCTCCTCCACTTTCTCTTTGTATTCCTTCACTTCCTCCATCAGTTGGCTGATCTTTTGTTCCAGTTCTCCTCTGTCTCTCTCTCTGCTGTCTCTCTCTCTCCCCACGTTCTGTTCTGCTGTTTCCAGGGCCTGGAGGAGCTCAGCCCGTTCCTTCAGACACTCCTGCAGGCGACTCTGTCATGCAGAACAAGAGATGAGCTCCATCACCAAAATCTTCATCATGTCAGGGAAACGGTTCATGTTTTGTTATATGTGCTGGATATTCAGCATCAGTTAGGACTGCATGATACTGAGGAGCAATGCGATAAATTGCTAAATAATGCGATATACGGCATGCGATAGGTTAATGCTTTAAAGTTGTTAAATCCATTCAAATTATATTTGAAAATATTTAGAAATTGAAAATTACATAACCAACATAATCTATAGTGAATACAAGGTAAACTCAATCATTTCTCCTTACTAAGAAAGTATTCTCTTTAAAAGTAAAAGTATTTATGTGAAACATGTCTATAATGATGAGAGTTTATGCAGTTAATTTGATATGGAGTCAACATGTTAAGATCAGATAACCAGTCAAATACTGCCGCTTTCTTTCACTTTTAATCTTTAATACTTTGGATGCTGTTGCTTTAAGTCATTGACTTCACAAGGATCTGTGATAAAACACCAGTATTGACTCTGAAAGCTCAACACAGACTAGAGGGCATCTAATGCTGTTCATGTGATTGTCATACCACAGACAAAACCGAACACTGTGGAACTTTTAATAAGAGACTCTCTGTCTGAGATCTCAAATATCAATAAACCGCAACATCATCTTCTCTATATTCCATTTCTATCTTCCTATTCGTACACAAACTAAATGTTTTCGCTCCTGTCCGCTCACATACGCATTTTTTCCACGTTGGGAATGTTCTGGATTGTGGGTTTGACTGAGTCAGTCTGACCTGCAGTAGCTGGGCTCTCGGGATAACCAGTAGCATGTCCCCGCCCACTTCCTCCCCCTGACCCTCCTCTTCCAGGGTCACCAGCTCTTCCAAGGGCTTTGGGGCTGAGAAAGTGAATTCAGAGCTGCAGGAACAAATGTTCCCTCTTCCATCCACATACACAAACTGGTACTGCTGAGCACTGGGCCCGGGTAGATAAGAAGCTAAACACAAGAGAAAGATGATGATGTCATCACGGGTCACATGGTCATCTGAGCTTTTGGTTTATGGTACACGTAATAAACAAAACAGGTGTAATGCAGTTCATTTGAATAACAATGGCACGGACAGGAACTAATGACCTCATCTGGTTTCTTTTGAACGTCCTAAACACACACAGTCTTCATCAACTTCACCATACAGCCATTACCCCAGCTCAGCTGAGACAACACTTTCACTCATACATACACACTCCAACATACCACGAAAAGCAAACACTCAGACTTATGTTACCTTACAACTAATAATATGGCTATACAGACCAACTAACTCTGAGAAGTGACAGCAATATTAGATCATAAAAATACAATAAGGACATTTTTTAAACTTCAAAGCATTTAAACTTGTGGAATGTGATTCTTGTGACATGACACGTGCTGTGCTGGAAAACTGAAGTACTCATTTATCTGTCGGGTTCTCCAGTAGAAAGACAGGCCTGTCCTATCACACACCCTGCAGTCTAATAAACAGCTACAAGAAAAACCTTTGTGACACTTTTATCTGTTTCACGAGTCATTCGAGGATAAGCTTTTGGTAATGAACTGAACACACCTCAGCAAATGAGACCAGCAGACAGCTTAATCAATGAAAGAAACTGTACTGAACTCCTTTAACATCTCCATAACACTGTGTTTTATTCATACTGTATTAAAACTATCAGCTGACTTTCAAATGGGGCTGGACATAAAATCAATGCTTGAGAGACCTTGGAAGTTAACACAGCAGTTGAAGGACGTCCCCTCTTTGTAGCTGGATGGAGCTACGGCCCACACAAACGTATGATAATCCCTAACTGATGACCAGCCAACCTGAGGGTCACAGGAAATAAATCGACAGTAATTAACCAGATCAGCCACATCAATGGACAGAATCCTGCAGATGGTTCTGTCTTACCTTAAAAAGCCCAATCCAGTCATTACTGGCCCATGTGTGCTGTTGCTTGATGGTATAGTGGCAGTCCACTCTGCTCTGGGGGAAATAGCAACTCCCCACATTCTGGAAATCCACCCCCCCTGTCATCTCCATGGCAACCACGTAGCGATGCACCTGGGAAGTTGAAATAAAATATACAGCAGTGTCCCGCATGGTGACAAGCTACACTTTACAGTAAAGTGTTTTAAATGTGCTTTACAGTAAAGGGTTTTTAATGTACTTTAAACATCAAACTTTTTCTTGATGTTTACAGAAACGAAAGTCACAGACATTTGATTATATCTATTATTTTTTGTTTAAACAACAGAAACCAGCCATCTGTTGTCCAGAATGCACAGACTATAAAGGCAAATATAAGAATCTCTATCTCTATCTAGTTATATCTAACTAGTCTTTCTTTGTATATGGATGTCATGACATAAATGTGGTTTCAGGGAGGAATTTTCAGGATTTACATTAATTACTCCATATAAAGGGCATAAACATTATTGTAAACATTATTATTTGGGCCCATCTAGGACAGGAAAGTGGGGGAAAGTTGAATGTGTTGCGCAAATAAACTGGAACTGTTTGTTATGTTAAACTAGACGGTAAAAGTCTGAGGAGGACAGATCAGATGTTCTCACCCTGACACACAGATGAACTCACACATGTGTGACTGTCACATGCTGACAGTGTGTGAACAGTATTCATTACATGTTATGACAGGTGAACCCATCTCATAATAATATCCCAAATGTGCCCCATATTTAGACTGTCCGTGTTTTTACAGGCTCAAGACTGCAAAGCGTCTAATGAGTGTAATAATCCTCTAAACAACAACTATTTAAAGACCCTTACGGCCACATCTTGTTATATTTTTTATTTCTAAGGTCCTTTAATTGCTAAAGTCCTTCATAAATAAAAGGGTGTTTTTAAAAAGCCCCCCAACCCCAAATGACAGGTGCGCTTAGTTTTCTGTGCTAAGACTTCAGCCTCTTGTTGAACATTGAGATCCTGCAGAAGGTGCAGAGAGACAGAAGCTGTACAGACACTAACATCACTGAGGTCTGATAGACTTTCACACACTGCTCTCTCCTGTCAGAAGATCAGAAGCATCTGTCCTGCTTTCTTGTTACCTCAAATGTTGTTTTTGCCAGTTTTGAGGTTTTATACTAGAATTTATAGCATGTTTCTATAATGCATCAAACTTATTTATCTCAAGAATGATATAATAATAGCATACATTGATTTTTCATTATATGTCCCCTCTACAGTAATATAAATCAGTTATGAATATTAAAATGAGCGAAAAATATTATGAATAGATAATGAAAGATCAACAATATATGGCAACAAATTGAATGCACTTGACACGTGACACATGATAAAAAACTTGATCKAAYTRKAACAGCAGCAGCAGTTTCAWATCTGTGAMAAYTATTCAACAGYGGTGTGGTCCARTAKTTTTGTTTTTCTATKAATTACTGCCAGAAAAACTTCTTCCTTTACTTTGTGAACAATCATGGACAGGTTTTGCAATCGAGGCCCAAAGTTAGAAACGAGCTCAAGTTACAGGGTGACACCAAACACATGCACAGAACAGAAAAACAATACAAACGCAGATCTGACATTTAAAGCAATACAAATCATGACTAAATTATACACGCTTATTTTTTTACACAGTATTACTCTTGAACTGTCTCAAATAAGACACGCGTTGTGTCTTTACAGCAGCTGCGTGCACACTGCATGTTTTTCATAGTGGAAAAAACAAAACTATCGTATAAAAAAACTTACCCGATCGACGTTAGATTATCAGACTAATTTCCTGCAGAGAAACGTTATGATGAAAATGTTATAATGCTATGATTAAAAAACACAAACACACATTATATAAGACTGATGACAACTGTTACTGAGACTGACACTGACCCACGAACCGTTTCACAACAATAACAAAAACAGAAGCGTGGGCGCATGGTGAGCGCACTGCATTCTGGGAAATGACGTTCCGTTTGTCTTTGTGATTCACGGGCGAGCGTTCAATTAAACTACAGTCCCCACGTACATTGCGAAAGCCTGTGTGGGCGGGCAAACGGCGTGACGTTCTAGCGGTTATAGCTGCCATTGGTTGATATTTCTCCTTGGATTCTTTGATTTCGTCTCTATTGGTTACATATGCACGTCAATCAACATTTTGACCAATTGGATACGTTTACGTCTGATGCGCGTGTGAAAAGCAGCACAGCGTGTCCGTATCAGACTGTTGCGAAATGAACAGTGTGCACGGAGCACTTAAATTTGTTAAACACAGATCATATAAATAGATTATTTTGTTCTGAATAAGTTTATTATTATAATTATAATTATTTAACACTTCTAGTGTTTCAGGGTATTCTGATATGAACACTGAATTTCCTAACATTGAGCTGTTTGAGTAAACAACACGCTTCATTTCTTGCAGACTCTGAAGAAACTGAAGCTGTTTGGCAGTGAAGCTCAGATGCTGAACGTCTATCGTGTTACTATCATTCCTACAAATGTTTGGCTCTTCCACTTAGTCTCTCTTAAAAATAGACTTAGCGGAACAACTGTAATAAAAACAGTGAAATAACACGATTATAATATGTTAGGGTTATATATACACGATACAATATGTTGAATGAAAAGTGTGTGACAGGCACACATGAACAGTGCTGAGGAGAAACTGGCTGTTTGAAACCTGCGCTTCTCGTTTTGAACAGCAGATGGCGATGTACTTTCAGGAAACACTTAATGGTTCACAAAAAAGTGAAGTTTAGATTTGTGTCTTTTACTCACAAAGGTGCTTACTATCATATATATTATATTATATCAATATATATTTAATGATATCAATACAGTTGTTAAAAAGATACATTTTGCCTATATGATAAAATGGTAACACAATCTTAACATGGTGGGGTTTTATCCCACCACTCAAAACAATCAACATTTGTTTGTAAATTGTTTCTTTATTTACCCCATTTAATAATAAAAAGTTACTGAATTTCTTCAATGTTCAAACTAGCATTTATCACATATCACTTTATTTCAGATGTAAGTTATACTGAAGGCACCGATACTCAAGTCAAGCTCATTTCTCTATCTGGGCTGGAGTAATAGCTTGAGGCAGTGAGGTGTGTTATCGTTATGTTCATGGTGTGCTTATATGGATGAATGATTATATCGAGCTTTCTTGAGGAATTTGGCACACACAACACGCAGCGTCTCAGAGCTGTTAGGAGGTCATAAGTCCCAGTGATATACTCTGTACAACCTAAATGAAGTCAAACTGGCAATTTTACACTTGCATGCCTTTGATGTAAAGGATTTAGAGACATTTCATCTTTATAATCTCTGAAACACCGTCTACTGCACTCTTGCACACATCTTTCCCAGTTAACCCTGTCTGGTTTTTTAATATTTTTACTACTAATAAAAAATCACCTTCTGTATGTATCAGAATGTAACCGCAACATGGGTGCCTTGCACTGCAAGGAAAGCGGTTGCAACCAAGATGGCCGCCCTCGGCCTGTAATTGTATGCAGGCAGTAAATGAGGCAGCCCAATAAAGGTGCTGGGATTGTTTAACCAGAGTGAGGCTGGCTGAAATGCGTCAAAGGCTGCCGGGAGAGCAGGAGGGGGAGGTCTGTGATTGATGGCACACAGACAGTGTGTTACTGACCTTGCTGGATGAGGAGTCTTCTCAAACCCGTGACACTCCTCACCCTGCTGCTCCTCCCATCAGCTCCATGTCATATGATTTTGAGATCAATGAAAAGAACTGATGCCGGCCGGAGTTACTGCTTATGCTGGAAAATCATTTTACCATGTCAGTACTAACCTGGTCAGAGATTCAGTATGTTTGTTTTATAGATGCTGCAAAACTATTGAGTTTTTGTGGTTGTTCAAACGGTTTGCTGTCATTCAGGCCGCAGGTCTAAATCAAAAGGCTGTAACAGGTTAACTGGCTGAGGCAATTGAACAGGTTAGTAAACCAGTGAATAGGTTTGATTTACACAATCAGGGCAATTTACTGTAAGAGAAGATTACATTTATTCATTTATTCATTTAACAGACGCTTTTATCCAAAGCAACTTACAAAGACAGAGAGCATTAAACATTACTGCAGGACTCGTGACTGGAGGGAGAGTAGCGATGAAGAACGAGTGATGAAACAGAAAACCTTAAAAAGTCAATCAAAGGCTTCAGAAATGCAGAATGGGGACGGAGATAAGAGCAAAAGATGTCGATGTAAAAGATGGAGAGAGAAAGTGGGTGTGTCATAGAGTAAAGAAACATGAAGGGAGGGGTGCAGAGGTATTTAGTATGCATGGCCAAGCTGCCCCATCTGCTTAGCACAGCAGTCCCCATCGTATAACTGTCTGTAGGCTGTGGGCCGCATAAAGAATGTCTCCAATTTGATGTAATTCGGCAAAATTAATGACAGCTTTGCCCAGGATGGGCCGTGAGGGAATGATTAGAGTTTGATCATCCATCTGATCACTGGCCATGCCTGGACCGAGCAGATCTTTGATGCATACCTTTAATGCACACACACACACACTCACACACACACACACTCGCAGACAAACATCCACAGAGTCGATGCCAAACTGGCAGAATTTCTCCACCGATTCGGTGCCTTTAAATGAGGTTTGCTTCCCTCCTGCACACGTTCCTGCACACAAATGTTGAGTTTCAGCACAGGGATGTCTCTCGTGTGCAGTGGCTGTGCTGACATCAGTTTTAATGCTGCTCCAGGCAGGCCTGTGCTGTATTTCAAAGCAAAGGGGAAGTCTGAGGTCTCATTGTGGTGTTTTACAAGAGCGGTTTACTGTGGCCAGGACTGGAATTGGGGATGAGTTTAAGAGAGATGAGGTGAATTGGGAATTAAATAGGAATTGATCCAGGCAGTGGATGGAGGGAATGATTTCCTGGATGGCTGGTGTTTCCTCCTTCTGTCATTCCTGTTTCATGTCATACATCTCTCTCTACCCATCCCCCCGACCCCCCCAGCCTCCCCAATCCTCCCAGGATTTCTTATTTTAAAAGCGAACAGGGGCATTTCATTTACTAGTGGGTCTGATGCATCTCTCTGGGCTGTGGGCTTTACATCAGACCCTTTCGTCTGGTCCACAATGTTCCTCCAGGCTCGTGTTGATGTGTGGGGTACTCGGAAAGCCACTGGGTAATTAAACAAACCCACAGATAAACAAGTGACAGACTACAGGGGTGTATAAAGGATGGGGCAGAAGTAACAAGGTGACCGGGGAGATGGCAGAGGCTGTAGTGGA
>JAZGTK010017146.1:0-12396 GCA_036877625.1 Ambastaia sidthimunki
TACTCCTGGAGGAAGGGCCAACAAGACAGAGCAGACATGACGATGGGGGGACAGGATGAAGAAAACACATGAGGGACTTAGGGCAGAGGGAGCTGGGCAGGACCCAGGCCACAGCCATGATGGTGGTCCACGACATAGCCAACAGAGGGAGGACCCGAAGAGCTGACGACTCCAGTGGGCCAACTGATGGAGGCGGAGCAGGTGGACTTGGGGGAGTCAAGATCAGACATAATGGCCAGGACACAGTACATGGAACCCAGTGATGGCTCACCCTCAGCGCTTGTGCAGTGGGTGTAGCCTCCCTCGTCCTTGTCATCCACCTCGTGCTCCACCGCCAACACACTCACCTGGTCTGACGGCACCGGCTCGGCCTCAGTGTTGAACCTTGGCTCTGTCACACATACGTCCAATGGCTCGTCAGTCACCTGGAGCTCGGACTCTCCGTCAGTTGTGCTCTCGGGCAGTAGCTCTGCACTCGTGGATGATGTAGGGCTGGGAACTGGGTCAGGAGTGGGGCAGCATCCACTCAACATAGGCCAGAAGGCTCTCCTGAGGACCCGTTCCTGACAACCTTGCCTTGGTGGCACTGCTGAGCAAGGTGTAATATATTGCGCTTAAACCAAAGTCCTGGAAAACAGTTTGCTCAGCTAGTGTCAAAAAATCTCTGGCTTGGTCCTCGAGGGAGTGCTCCCCCTGCCACAGCAGGAAGATACGATGTGAAGGGTCAGACAAATCCATGGTATAAACAAAAAACACTGGACAGAACAAAACAAAAAGTGGAATTATAGGTTATATTACGTGCTGCTTATATTTCGGTTGGTGATTCTGTAACATAGCGCTCACAAAACAGGCTTGAAACAAGGGTATTCAAAAACATAAACGATTTAATCCGAATTAACGATTTAATGTAACTTGTAACCCAAAGAGCATTGGTTTAATTCCCAATGACTTCAGGAAACTACTGAGGTGCCCTTAAGCTTTCGCACAATTGCTCTTTGGGTTCTTAGTGAATGGCTGTCCACTACTTCAGGTGTGTTCATGGTTTGCCATGTGTGTATTCACAACTCACTACTTCTAATGTGTGAGTGCACTTGAATGGGTTAGATGCAGAGAATAAATTCTGAGTATGGGTCACCATACTTGGCAGGCACGTCATGTCCCTTCAGATTTTCTTATTTTCTTGCAAAAAAAATTTGACAAACAAAATCCCACAATAAACAGTAGTCAAAATAACATGCTCCTGCTTTCTAACAGGTTTTATGTCAATGAACATTTTATTTGTGTTATATTTGTAAGTTTATTTTATTTGTAAATAGCAATTTCATGTCACAGACAATTAGCTAACATGATGTGACATGAGAACACGGACAGTGGATATTTTGTTTTATTTTTCTCACAAACATGCTGTTGTTTGGAGATGTTGAGGAAAGATGTCAATGCATTTTACATTGAATTTATTGTTTATTAATTCTAGCAATTAGCTGTTTTTTTCCACCTGATCCCCTAAGCAGAAATTGTTTTGATCTATGCAGAAACCAGAGCAACACAAGCCTACGAAAGTGTGTCAGCCTTTGCTTTCCACATGCTTTTCTGTTGTCTCAGTAAGAGAAGCCAGTTTGTTTCATAGTTAAAGGAGTAAACGGAGAGAGAATAAGGGTTGTGGGTCAGGCAGATGAGATGGAAAGAGCAAGCAAGCCTTGGGAAGCACATACGGTTTTTATTGGCTGGTTTAGACCCATCCTCAAGCTGCTTCTCTCCAGTCTCTGATTGTGAATATTTGTCTACAGTGACAGCCTTCCTCCAGGAGTCACGCATCACTATCTGTGCACATCCCCAGGCACGGACTACATGCTCTGAGGTGCCAAATAATTGTCCTTGAAATGTTCTTTAGGTTTGTTTGACATTTCTGATGGTATGTTAGACATGTTGTAGTTGTGCATTTTCAAGATGCTAAAAATTGAGGTTCATTTGTTATAGTTTTGTTTCACAAAACAGCACACTTCCAGAAGGCGCGACCCGCGCCGTAGAAAAACAAAAACAGATAGTCCATGGGGGGGGTTCCGGCGGAGGTCAGACTCCTGTAAGGGAGACAACAAGACAGTCCAGACGTGGTGATGGGGGAAGGAAACGATGGAGACACAGGAGGAACCTGGAACAGAGGGAGCTGGACAGGACCAAGGCCACAGTCATGATGGTGGTCCACGGCAGAGCAGACAGAGGGAGGAACCATGGAGGAAGGGCTGACGACTCCAGGGGACTGACCGATGGAGGCAGAGCAGGTGGACGTGGAGCCTGAGGCAGAGATGGAGAGTCGATGATCCCAGGTGACAACGAGAACCCGGAGGGCCAAGGCAGAGCAGATGTCACCGGCGACCGAGGCAAAGGCAGGGATCCGGAGAGATGCGGTGGAGCCGGTGCGGCAGAGGACCAAGGCAGGTCCAAAGGGATGGAGGAGTCAGACCGAGCCAGTGGGATGGAGGGACAAGGTGAAGCCAGAGGAGTAGAATCCTGAGGCGAGGGATGGTCGACGACAGACCGGGGCGAGGCTAGAGGGACGATGGATCCAGGTGGAACTAGTGGACTGACGGGACCAGGTGGAGACGAGGGAGCTAGGTGGCATGGTGGAGCTGCAGGGTCAGAGGGCCGAGTCCAGGATTCAGAGACCAGTGGCAATGACGAGGGATTCTCCAGCCACGGCGCCGATGGTAGCTGGCAGCCCTGCAGCTCAGCCACTGCACTGCTGGTGGGCTGAGGGTGAGTGGAGGGACTGTCAGCTGACAATGGCGGTGTGGCAGTTTCATCATGGTAAACATTTTCCGACATGAATGGGAGGGAGGGAAAATGGGTGGGAAATCTTGATCAGATATCCTGGAAACAGGATAACAGTCCATGAAACACAGTGTTGGCTCACCCTCAGTCCTCGTGCAGTGGGCGTAGCCTCCCTCATCTTGGTTATCCACCACAGGCTCCACCGCCAACTCACGCAACTGGGCTGATGGCACAGGCTCGGGCTCAGGGACGACCCTCAGCTCTGTCGCACTCTGCTGCGATGGCTCGTCGGTCGCCAGGAACTCGGGCTCTCCGTCAGATGTACTGTAAACTCGGGCTGTGGCTCTGCACTCTGGGATGATGGAGGGCTGGGCACTGGGTCAGGAGTGGGGCTGTCTTGCCTTCTTGGCGACCACAACAGTCATAGGCAAGCCACAGGACGACAGCACCCACTCAACAAAAGCCAGAAGGCTCTCTCGAGGACCTTCTCCAGACAACTGCGCTTTAATAGCACTGCTGAGTTGGGCATAATACAAGTAACAAAGTGGCAGGTCGGGGTGGCCTGTCAACTCAGCCAGTGCTAAAAAGTTTCTAGTATGGTCCTCGAGAGATCACTCCCCCTGCTCCAGCAGGACAATCCGGAACGATTGGTTATTGTACGCCATGAACACAAAACAAACAGAAACACTGGAAAAAACAAAAAAGCGGAATTATGCGCTTTTTGTACGCGGCGCTTACTTTTTGGTCGGTTATTCTGTAACGAATGTGCTCACAAAACACGCATGAAACGAGGTATAATCCAAATACAGGTTTTAATCCAAATAATTCAAAACAAAACAGGCATGAACAGGTAACACAGGGAACACATAACATTACTTTAATAACCGACAACCATGAATACACAGGAAACAATACACAGACACTAACTATAAACAGGTGATACTCATTGGACAGGACAAGAACAGGAACTCCATATATGGTCACAAACATGGGACAAACCAACATGACAGTCCAGACGGGGGTGTTACAACACTGCCAAATATGATTTTCTTTTTGCTATTTACAACAATGTGGTCATCATCAGAACATTGTCTTACTTTTGGAGTATAATTGAGACGAGGTTCCCCTGCCGGACAGAAAACCCTTTTAGCGACACATCCAACTATAAAATACATTGACATTGTTGAAAAAAATGTGTGTGCAGCTAACACAGGAAATAACAATAGAGATAAATAAATAACTAGAGGTGTAAATGTGGTTTGAATATTGCCAAAGATCTCATCTTTCCTTATCATTCTTTATCTTTATCTCTAAGGTAATATTCTTCACCTACACTGGTTAGAGTTAATTGTATGTTATTTACCATTTCATGCATCTTCATTGTAACCATTTCATGTGTAACTTCAGTCAGTGATGTTAAGAAATACTTTTACCTATAAACTATGTACAAACCAGTTTTTATTCTTTGTTAATCGTCAAAAGGTACCTATTGCAATACAATGTAGTTATTATAGCAATGATCTGTCACATTTAGCTATTATAACTGTGCTTATTTCTGTTGTTCTGTTGTTGGTATGTAAGTAGTAAAAGAGTGGAAATTGACACAGTTTTACACCATCTTGCTGTTAACATTTTCCTAGTCATTTCAGCATTCCTACTGCTAGAACCACTGTAGTGAAACCACCCTTACAAAGGGAAGGCAGCAACAAATCATTATAGTGTCAAGCTTGGAGTTCAGTTGTCAATGCAATGTGGATGCAATAAATTAGGAACAGGAAAACCTCAATAACGTAAACAGGAAAAGAGAAAAATATATTCTTAAACAGGAAAAGATATTCTCAAAATTAAGTCTTTTGTTGACTTCATATTTGGTGAATATTCAACAAGAAATAACAGATTTCTGTGAACACCTATTTACTACAGCACTTCAAGCAGATGCCACTGACAAGGACCAAAATTACTTTAACTTTAAAAAAATTACTTTTTGACATGTACTATGGTATTATTTTCTACTTTCTTGGCATACCATTGATACATAAATAATCACCATGTATTACTATCTGAAACCATCATTGTACTACAGTAATGTCACAATACGTTTCTGTAAGGTAAGCCCACACACAAACTATTGTCTACTGATTCTTTGGTGAACATTAATTTTTTTTAGTAATAGAGGAGATCTGTGTGATCTGTATATTGGTCATATAACATCTCAGGCCTGACTTGTCAGAAAAGTATTCGCAAACACATGCATGTGTGAGCCATCTGGGACATGTTTCTCACGTCGCCAACTGACCAGACCTCCACTGTTGGCTCTCGTATTGACATTTTTGACATTGTGATTTGCAATAGCCTTCTCTGAGACATTATAAATAATGAAAATAAATGATCAGGTGGCCTATGCCAGCTCAGATCCCTCTGTGAAACCATTAGGGTGCAATATGTTTGTGTTTTGCAACGGGACAATATGGATGAAGCATTTGCAGCATATTTCTGGAATTGCATGAGAAAGGAGACTTGACAGAAGCAGATGGCGTTTTACCCTGGTGCACTTGCCATAAACATTTCATAAGCATGTTAATACTATGTGCACGTCTTTCTGTTTGTGATCATTTTTTTCTTAAAAAGTAGCAATGATGTAAGCATTGGGTTGTCACCAGTGATTTAAGTTACACAGCTGCTGAGCGGGTAATATTTAAGATGAAGTCATATACATCTACTGGAGACCACAGTGGAAAAGTTATTTTAAAACCACACAGTCAAAGTTTATGACACATTCAGGTACACTTTTCAATATACAATCACAAACAAAGGCAAACATATCGGTAGCAGATGAGCATAACTGACATTTCCTCTGTGAGGGAGGCATGACATAATGCTTTAGAAAACCTTGCTGGGGCCACAGAACTGCTGGATTGTTTTGCAATTGCATGTAAATCAGTTCCATTTGCATAGCAGCGTGTTGTGATCTTTTCCCTTTGAGACGGACAATCATTCATTATGACACTGGTCAAAGCAGAGGACATTATTTTATATTTTATATATTTTACTTCAGCTCCCAACGCATGAAGAAACAACAGCATACCCTGATAAAGTAATTTGCATTAATGTCTTCAATTACTGTCTGCAAAGTAGCAAGAACAATGTATAAATTTTAGGCTCTGGTTCTGCGTATAAAGCAGTTCATTTGTTCACTTCTGCTTATTGAGTAGACGTCCCTTTGACATCAAATTCCAAAGGCTGGAGAAGAGAACAGAATTTCAGTCAATGTCACGTAATCTTGAAGCAGCTAATATCTCCAGCCACAAAGTGTTGACACTTCTTATTGACTAAAGAAGTGCACTGTGTATAGAATATAAAAGCATATTTAAAAAATTACACAAAGTCCCCTAAATGCAGAATATAAATGCATGGCTCTGTCAGTTTCCTGGGGTTATGAAATATTGATCTTAGCAGCAAAGGAATGCACACAGAAAGCAAACCTTCTGAACATGAAGACATAGAAACTCTGTGCCAATACCACTGAACTTCTGTCCGAAACAGGAATGGTTATTAGTAAACTTCATGCTGGCTACTAAGCATCAAGACCTGGAGTAAATGAGACTGCATGCAGTTGGTGACATCATGCTTGGACCATATAATAAAAGAATGTTGGCAGGACCAAGCATGCTTTTAGTTTATTTGCTATATTTGGTTAGTTTCCATTAACTTACAATAGGGTTCTTAATGGAATTCTAAGCTCACATGTCAGTGAAAATGCCTAAGATCCCACCAGTAATCTCTCAGGAATTCTATGGCATTTGAATACCAGGATGCTGATTATAGTTGCCGTCTGTTACATGGACGTGGGCCATAGCATTCTTTGCTCTCTTAAATTAAATCCTCCAGCCTGTCCAGCTGCTTCAGTGTGGACGGTTGGGTATGAAGGGGTGGGGGTTCGGTGGGTGTGGCTTAAGCTTTGCTCTTGATGCCTGTTCCTGACTCTCTCTGGCTCCTGCTGTAGTGAAATTGTGATTTTTTTTTCCTCAAACCAATAATTAATTCCCCTTTCTAATATCTGTATTACTACAACCTTAAAACCCATGTCTTGAAAATGGTGTTGGATGACCACATGCTTTGAAACGAAAGGCATGGTTTTGTGTTGATTATTTAAAACTTGATAATCCTGAACAAGGCATGGGGGTCGTTAAGATTTTTCCGTGTTAAAATAGGGGTCTTCTGAAAAAAAGGATGGGAACCACTGCTTTAGAGTATTGCATTAGCTCACTATGTAAATATGTCTTTTTTGTTATAAACGAGATGCCATCTTTCCACTCTCTGCAGAACTGATGGAAGACATTAACAACATGCCTATATAAAAAAATTAATAGCCAGTATTCTTAGAAACTAGCGGAAATGAATAAACGTTCATCATTTACATACAGACATGTAACACTCTCATTTTTCTCAGTATTGTTTGCTTGCTGCCCCAGCTGGTGAAAATCCAGGCTAGCTGTAATGTATCCCACTCCACTGTTTTAGATTAGCATAATAGCAAATGCTTAGGCATGTGAATATTTGTGCATGTACGTGCAAGCAATAGTCATTTGGCCAGCAGTCCTTTTAATATAAATCAGCATAATCTGCTCATTAATCGGCTAGTTATGAGGCTGGTGCTGATGACAAATGAACACATTTACAATGCGGTTCAATTCAAATGGTTAATTACGACAAACAATAGCAGGGAACCTGATCCAAAAGCACTATTCATGTGATATTTCCAATGAGCCGTCATTAATAAAACAATACTATAATATTAAAGTGTTGTTTTGGACATTGATACATGACAGTAATACTATATAATATACTATAATTCTTAAGTGTTATAGAATTTACCATAGTATTATCATTTCACAGCATTATTGTGCTAGTGTAGCACCATTATACATTTTGTTTGGGGTCAGATAGCCCTAATTGGGGTTATCACTTACACTTAATCAACTATTTGTAACAATTTAACAGCCCTGCTAAGTAGAGTTTTTAATACGTAATAACTGTGGTCCACCCATTTAATTTTGTGTGAGTGGGCAGAGTTATGTACTGATATCCCCGGTACATTCTGGGCTTTTGGGAATGAGGGAGAGGGAGTTGATAGTTATGTATTCCAGCTGCACTCAGACTGTTTTCTTGTTCATCAGAAAGAGTTAGTTGCCTTGTCTGAGCTTGTACTTGAAGTGCTTGAGAGGCTTGCTGCCTGACAATGGGAAACCAAGGGGGTGCATCATTAACTAAGTTTAGGCACACCTGTCTAGTCACTTGATCTTTGTGTCTGAGAGCACCTCCTACTGATATATTACTGGAGATTAGATATAGCACTAACTAACGGCTCAACAGAACCATCTCAAGAAATTAGCCACAACTAGTCCAAGAGCATTCCATGTCTCTTGAGCCTAAAGACTTGCTAATGGGGACTTAATCTCAGGTAACCAGGCATCAGACAATTAGCATTCTGGTCTGTTTGGAACTTATTCAGGACCACCAGCTTTGACAGAAAAGGTCTGTCTGATGGCTTGTTAATCGACACAGTTAATTTTGTTTGTACATGACATTTTAGGAAGGTAATATTTGTACAATTTTAAAATAAAAGTAAATAAATTAATAATTGCACAGCAGTGATGTCTGCAACAAGGTTTAAAACACTGATGAATTTAGAGAAAGTGTGTATAGACTTTATCAGAATTACTATCGTACATATTTATGTACAAATATTTTACAGACAAAACACAAAAAATATCATTCTAATCATATACTGAAAAACAAACAGGTGTTAAAATGTATGTAGTGGGTGTGCTGTTGAGAACAGCAGGGACTTCCTTCCTTCCATACCTAGCATTGTTTCATTTACACATTCAGCAGATGCTTTTATCCAAAGCGACTTACACTGTTCAAGCTATAAATTTAATTAGTATGTATGTTCTCTGGGAATCGAACCCACAACATTTGTGCTGCTAACACAATGCTCTACCAACTGAGCTACAGGAACACATTTAAAACAACTCAAAAGAAATGCTGGCATAAACCGTAGACTTGCAGTGTAACTTTTTATTATAAGCCAAAACAAAGTTGCTTGTTGTGTGCCTTACAACTAGAGCAGTCCTCTGCAGAGCTCTGCTGCTTTTTCATAAGTTTATGCTCTGTTGACCTGAGCAAAGTAATTGTAGTAGGATGGTGTATCTTTTCATAATCAAAAGAAATATAAAACGTCAAGAGTGTGTTTCCCATGAGGCGCTGTTATAAGATTCAGTCCTTTTTTCTTGCATCAAATGTTGGAATACCAGGACTTAAGGGGCTTTATGCTCAGATTTATTATGGCAACAAGGCAAAAGAATTACTGACAAGCAAAGCATTTTATTGCACATCCTTGCCATTTCTGTATTCTTCCCTCTACTATAAAGTATGAATGCACTCTGTGACCTCATTTATTTAAGGTTTCCATGAAGGAGGACACAATGTTGCAATCATTTTCAGTGAAGCTTAACTCCTAGCTTACCTGGCCAAAACGTTCCACTGCAGCACCTATTACCTAACTCTGCATATCCAGACTTTTTTTGGTTTTATTTTTTCTTTCTCGTTCCCCTTTCTCTACTTTGCTAAAGCACTCCAGGGCATTTGGGTGTCTGGACCAAATTGTCTGCACAATTTGCTATAACTTGCCATTAGATATTACTCCTACTCTGTTATTCCGTAACTATGTGTCTGGAGGTTCTAAGCAGGGGTGTCAAATGGAAGGTCAGTGTCCTGCAGAGTTTACCTCCAGGGCTAATTAAACACACCTGAACCAGCTAGCAGACTACAAACTTTCTCAGGCAGGTGTGTTGAGGCAAGTTGAAGCTAATTTCTGCAGGACAGTGGTCCTTCAGGACAGAGTTTGGGCACCCTGGTTCTTTAATCAATTTCTACAAAGATAACTGTGTTAAAATGACAATAATGGTCAATGAATGTTCATGTCTTGCAGGCGTGTTTTTTAGGATTTGTTATTGTTACATCCTCCTCTAGGTGGTTATGGGGCTTATGGAAGGTTCTACCCAGCAGCTGGAGGCCTGAAACCAGCTAAATCAGGTGATCATCCAATGTCTTATCAGCAGAGAAGGTAACAGGAGTGGATTTGTTTTATGACTATTAAAATTTCCATGTGTACTGCTTTAGGAATCGGTATTGGGCTGCCAGGGGGAGGTCTGCCTGGAGGAGGTGTACCTGGAGGTGGCATTTAACCAAGCTTATTCACATTTTGATGGTCTTAAAAGAGCAGTCTTTGTTTTCATTCACTTTTAAGTCTGAATGTCTAAGTCACAACTATTAAGTCTGAATGTCTTATCCCAGGTGCTGGTGGAAAGCCCCCCAAAGGAGGTATCTACTGTTTTCATTATACAAACACATTTTGAATGCAGAGAAATATCTTTAGGGAAACATCTTTAGAGAAGAAAATGGAAATGGACAAACTAGTGGAGAGTTGATAGTGGGAATCTTAGATCATTAGATCATTAGCCTGTGCTTGAAACCCAGGCCAACACATTACTTCAGCTTGTCCTTGGCATGATCTGAAAGCAGCATGCAATGTCTGTTCCTCTGCGTTTGATATCAGATGGAAAAGGGTTAAATAAATAAACAGTCTGAACACATCAGCTTTCAGGCAAATGGAATCAGATCAGGCAGCTTGTTTCCTGTCAGAGGCCATGAACAAATGAGCATTGGAGCGAGCTGAATTGCAAACATAGGAAAAGGCTGAAGTTTAGCTTTGCACCTAACGTGTTGTAATATAAGTGAATGTTATTTTGTTTGTGTTCTTTCAGGACCAGGTACAGCAGGAGCTGGTACTGGTCTTCCAGGTGTGGTAAATATGTATTTGGCAAAAAAAAAAGCTTCCATTCTATGGTTAAATTGCCCAGCACTGATAGTCTAGTCTATGTAAACAGTCGTTGATTTGTTTATTAGGACATGGAATTCCTCAGACAGGTGTACAGGGATTGGGCCCCGGTGGGGTTGGGCCTGGAGGAAAACCAGCAAAGGCTGGAAAAGCTCCAGTACCAGGTATGTGTATTTGTTAAAACACTTATGAAGTACATGCAGTAGTATTGATTAACAGATCAATGCTTTCAATCTCATTTTGTGCAGGTGTGGGAGTGCCTGGACCATATCAAGGAGGACTTGTTCCTGGACAAGGTGCATTCATACACTATTAACTTTTATTTCATGTTCCTCACACTGTTTGGAGACTGGATGGAAATATGCAGAGTTCTGTAAAAAACATGTTTTCACTTTGTGAATGATAAGCATCTAAATTCTGCGGACATCTGTGGAGCTTTTGTGGAATTCTGTGTGCACAGATTCTGTGCAGGCCTGCCAATCAGTTATTTGGATAAAACACAAAGTAAAATTGCATGTCGACTTTGTTGTCTTGATAAAGTGGATTTGCATAATTGCAGGATTCAATGGGCGAGGGGTTCTTCCTGGTGTAGCCACAGGAACTGGACTTAAACCTAAAACAGGTAAACGCTTCATAACAATAACATTCAATACCAACAATAACATTAGTTATTGCAGTGTGATACTTTTAAAAATAAATTACACAATACCTAACTAAATATATGTTTGTCTGAACCTTTTCCAAAGCAGCTGGTGGAGGGCAGGGTGTTGTACCAGGTGCTGGTTAGTACAGATTTGTTGTCCATCGCACATGAATGTACATTACTCATTGTTTACAGTATGTTAATACTGAAGATGTCTGGATAGAATGAAAGATACTGTCTTGCAAATCTGATTAACCATTGTTCTTGCTTTAGGAGGTCGTGGATTTGGGGGGCCACTGCAGCAAGGAGTATTTCATGGATACCCTCTGAAATCTCCCAAAGCCCCAGGTGGAATGTTTAATTCTTTTGATCATATTGTGCAAATCGTACTTAGTTCAGCTTTATTTCTCTTTGAAAAGAAGCATTTGGCAAGTGATTAACTGTGTGGTGTTCCAGCAATTAGGCTATTTAATGTGTGTCTGATAGAAATAAGTAATTCAGAATGCTTTTCATCATTTGCCTCAGATGCAGGACAGCTGTATTGGATCATTATTTAGACTTTCATTGTTAGACATCAGTTTTTGCTGTGGATGTTTCTCCAGTGTACAGAAATGTGTGATTTCTCCATACACTGGGGTTTGACGGTTGATGCGCTTAATTAATTTGTTTTCAGCACTAACCCTGTACTGATGATTTGCCTTTTGTGAAGTGTTTTCGCTATGACAAAAATGTCTTAACAAAGTTCATAGAGTTTTCATGGTCACATCTAAAAGATTTTTTTTTATAAATGTTTTCACTCATAGCTCTGAAATGAGAGACACTGTTTTGACATTTCTCTTATCAATATGCTGATATAAAACTTAATCATGAACTAGGAAAATAGACAGTAAATTTAGGAAACATTTATTGCAATATTAATATGGGAGTCTTTAGTGATAGTTTTTTTTAAGATCAAAAGAGGATATTATGTGAAAAAAATAAGTGGTAATAAAGAAATCATTTTTCAAGGAAATTTAAAACATGTAAAAAAAAGTTATTAAATCATTTACATTACTTACCAACCTCTAATGTATCTACTACA
>JAZGTK010017147.1:0-12396 GCA_036877625.1 Ambastaia sidthimunki
GTGTAGTGTTGAGTAGGTTGGTTCTGGTATGAAAAAAATTATATTCAAATTGTTTGTTTGGCTTTAAAAAGCCTTTAACATCACTGTGTTTTCTGTTAACCTATGCTGTCCATGTGAAGTTATTACCAGATTGAATTTCTGGTAGATCTCATGCCAGAGAGAGAGTGACTGGCAGACTGCATCTTTTAAATGGTTTGTGTTAGATAATCATTGCAGTAAAGTGAGGTGAACATTGCTTTAATCTCTAAATGTCATGCTGGTTCCTCTTAGTCAGTGGGATTTTTCTCCTGGATGTTAAGCAATGGTGAGACAGCTGTGTTTGCAGACTACTCCTGAACCCACGCCCACACTGCTCCCCATCAGGGGCCACAAATTACACATTCATTGCCACAGAGACATTCAAAGTATACAGCATGTCTGCAGTAATCATAGTGTGTGACCACCTAAAAAAGAAACAAATTATATTTATAGGCAGGGCCAGATGCACCGATGACTAACCTATTCATAAGGAAAGAATTACAGCATGAAGCATTACATTTGCCTATTACAAACTAAGTAGCTGTAACCTAAACTAAAACCAATATCTATCAATGCAATACAGAGACCCAAAGATCTGAGAATAGCGTCCAGTACACTTTCTCACCACTACTGGAAAATAACAAACTAAAAGTCTTAACCTGAAATTATTTATTTTATTTATTATCATCGTATAAATTTATAAATGACTAGGCTGAGGGCTTCTTATGTCAACAACTTACTGATTTATTGAACCTAGAACTGTTTCTTTTCTCTGGCTTGTAGTGAGGTGGGTTGACAACTCACCGACTTACTGAACCAAGAACATCTCCTCTGGACATGTCTTATAATGAGCCAATATCCAATAAGTCAGCTGATACTAAGAACATTTGAAGTATATCCAGGATTTGACAGATAGGGTAAAAATAAGAACACAATAATAACAGCAAAAATGTTAACAAATACCTATACAGAAATATGGAAAATGTTTATGACTTTAATATTTATATTTTATATATTTGTATTTACATGTAAATATTTATATGTATGTTTACATTCTAAAGGCCGTTCATGAGCTAAATCATAGCTGCAACAAACTGGACTGCTATAAAACTTTTTTAATACAGCTTCAAAAGTTGAAAATGTTTCCACATATGGCAATATTGTAATGTTTAGAGGGCGCAATGTCAGGCCAGGATAACTCTGACCTTGCTACACTGTAATTACTTAATGGCATATTGTATAAAGGTCTGAACGTGAGTATGGGAGGAGGCTGAGTGTTTGGTTTTGTCAACCTTTAGCAACAATTCTCCAGCATCCCTCCACCACTTTAAGTCTGTCTTTCTTCCTATACCTCATTTTGTTTAATTCTGTAATCTGGGGGTTGAGAGTTTAGCTCAGAGCCAGGTCTCAGCATTGATCCTCTCCATCAAGACAGCAAGCCAAATTCATTTACCATTATTTTCATTGAGACTGAATGGGCAGGTGAATTCATGAAGGGTGGTTCATTTTAATAAGATTCATCAGTTTATTTTATTAGTTTATTTCCTCGAACAGAAGTTTATTGGTACAGTTTGTCACTGTGTTTTACATATTCTAATTACATCAGTCAAGTATATAAAATATATTACTATTGCACACTATTGTATCACTCGTAATTTATTATTTTCGTTGTATCTTAGTGTAGGTACCTACTTTGGGTAAGCATGGCTACCCAAACTGCTTCAAAGTTTTTTTTTTCTCTATCACTAGAGAACTCTAACTGGCATATTTCAAGATATCTAAGAGGGACTGACAGTAGCAAAGTGAGCAAAAAAGACAGAACTAGCACTGTGCTAAATAAGTGACAGATAGCATGTTTCTCTTGAGCAGAGACTAATCACAGTTGCATACAATTTGTCTGTCTGTATAGACTGAGCAGTTTCAAATGATGAACTGAATCATTCATTTAGTAATGTACTGATTAAAGTCCATTACTTAGAACTCAATCAGTGATTGTATCACTGTAAGACACAGCCTCTTCAGAACAGCATCATGGTAGCAATGAACAAATGTTACATAAAAATTGTATAAACAAAATTTGACAGATAATTGATGATTATGATGATTACACTCAGTTGGTGCTTATAATCTTTTATTTATTATAAGGAGTTTTTTTTATCCTGTCAGAATGAGAGATGTAAGCTTTCTCTTAATTATACCCACAATGCAGCACAGTTCTCTGTATGACAGCAGATCATTTATTCCCATTCAACAATATTCTGCTCTATAAATACTGTGCAGATCTCTTAATGTGCCAAAACGTTATTGTTTCATGCCCAGGCTGGAATATGGATTGATGAGAGTCTTAGATAATCTTTCTTCAGCTAATGTAACCGCTCATTTATATATGACTGGCCAGCTTTAAAAGTATGAAAATGTAACTGAATTATTTAACACTGAGTGTGTCTGAATAAGAGACATGAACAGGAAAAGGCTCAACACTGCATTCAAATGCACTGTCAGACACCACCACATCCAGGTGCAATCACGCCCCACACAATTCTTTGTGCTTCATGAACTCTGGCCATTGTTTATGAATGAATGACTTGCTGATGACTTCCTGGATGTGGTCAGTGGGAGGTGATCTTCTATGAGAGATCCTTTCTTTAAGAATATCTCTTAATATCTCACGCTCCGGATGGTAAGGGAGTACATTTCAATGATGAATGCAGACTCTGTTTTACTTTGACCTTCAGTATTTCTTCTGTGGACCAGAAATTGCTTCGGACAGAGTATTTCAGCATTTGCGTTCTGAATGAACTAAACAGTGGTTGTGGTGAATAACATTGGTTTAATCCTGTGGGTAAAAGTCAATAATGGAAGTATATAGGGAGCATTGTTGGTCATTGCTGACTGGAAAATTGTATTGCTCAGCACTTGCTGTTTCATATATTTCAGTTGTATATTTAAATATAATCTCAGATGTTTTTTTTTCTTAAAATTCCTTAGAAGTCTAAGAAATCTAAATATATTGAACAATTGTTCATGTTGATTTAGACCTATTTAACGTGCATGAGTGAAATGTTTGGGTTACCCTATTGGATTATATGGATTATTAAAATATTGATTTATGTGTTATTCAGACTTACAGCAAACTTGAGCACAGTTTGAGAGATTGCAGCCCTCCAGATTTTGCCAAGTGAGAGATCAGTATTGACCCTGGGACATCAGTATTGACCCTGGGACAACATTCCAATCAACCAATCAGATTTAAAGGGTTATGTTTACAGTTACTGTGTTACTAAGTTTAGGCTTATAACCAGGGTTAGGTGCTTCTACACCGTTGTTATTGAACTATTATTTCCCACTGATTTTAAGGATATGTTAAGACCCTGGAACATCTTTCATTTGGCATAATCAGGTTAAGCAGAGATTGCTAAGATCTCTCTTCTAAACTCTGGAGACATATAAGATGACTAGGGCAATGCCTCTATCTACTCTCCATATAATCTCACTGTTGTCCAGGAGAAACAATTTTCATGCCTATGTGTATGCGCATGTGATATTTGTGTCTGTTGAATGTTTGTTCTGGAAACAGAACTTTAGTGGAACCTATTATTTCCCCATTTTAGTGAAGACCAATCCCACACTCTGCTGAACACTAACAACTGCAGTCACCAGAGTCTACAGTCACCAGAGTCTACAGTCACCAGATAAATCCATCATTGGCTCACAGTTTCTGTTGACAAATAGTAGGAGGATTTTAGGAGGAAACAAAAATGTTGTCAACATTAAAAGCTTTTATCATGTTTTACTTGAAGGAGAGGAAGGTTAACAATGGCAAAGTGAAATCACACTTGTTTACACATTATCCAACTATTACAAATCACACATTTAAGTTAAAGTGTAAAAATGTTATGACTTGAAAAACCAAGAGAAAAGCAACACTATCAAAATGTTTTGCTGCCTTTTAAATGTAAAGTTTAATTAATTTGACTGTATGTCATTTCAATTCACAATTAAAAAAATTGACTGGTGTACAGTTGTAACTCATAAAAAAGAAATTGCTTAATTCAAATTCAACTTATTTTAATAAGCTAAAGTTATGCAAAAAATGTCATCATGACATTTCTCATTTTTACAGTAAAACAATGATAAAGATAATACCTTAATCTATTCACATTGGATAGCAAGAGCAATGACCTATTTAATAAAATAAAATAAAAATTATTCTTAAATAGCTGGATAAACCTTCAAATCCATCAAGCACCAATGTAACATCTGTGCAGCAAATGGAAACCTGCTATCAATTGTACACATAATACAAGCACATTCTTCAGAAAGATTCTTAAGGTCAGTAATGGACAGTTAGAAATATAAAAGAGAGGCAGGGGAAAAGCGAGGAATCTCTGTATTATCTCCACTGTTTCCCTCCTTCTATTACAATTTCATTCTTAAAATGTGAATTCATTTCAACTGACTAGAGGAAGGATGATATAACTTTAATTTAAATCTCACTCATGCAAGCTTTCACCTTCAGCTGATTCTTTGAAGAGCCTCCTTATTGTTCATTTCTCCAGAGTCTTAAGTAGGCCATCGTCATTTGGAGCAATATCCTGATTGTTCAGTTTGAAGACCTAAATGGATTGTAATAGCTTGCAGTACGCACCCCTTTCAACTTTCATCAACATCTAAATCACTTTTAGAGGATGTGTGCTCTTCATTTCTCTGAAGCAGAATTACTGGTAAGAAGTGAGCTAAGGCATCATATAACTTAAGATATGGGTATTATCTACAATTTAAGAAACATGAATGTACCAGATTAAACATGCATTCAAGTAGAGACCTCAAAAGACCTTCATTTAATATAAGCATCCACTACAAAGAGAGAGGATGAGAGACAAAAAGCCTAGGCTGACATCAGTTCATCCTCTGACCAAGTATTTTGTATCCCACTTCCAACAGAGGTCAGATATCGGCTGCCGTGGTTTAGATCTAATAAGTGCCACTTTGGGATGCTCTACAATGCTTTTGCCAAACAGAAATAACCCAAACAGAAACAAAAGTTTATCCAAGGGGCAAATGCTTACAGATACATCTTCCAGAAATGCATGTATGTAAGGTTTGCTGCTCTTGTAGTTTATTTCTTACAGAGCAAACTACAGGAATTCAGTGACAGAAACAAAGTAAACAGAAGTAATCACAGCAAGAAGAAAAAACTTTTATATGCAGGCAGTGATGAACACCTAAGGGGTCAAAGCCTTAAAGTCTGCGTGATTCTACAAAGGCTTCAGAAATCATCACTTCTGGATGAGAATTCCCATAGCTTCAGCTCCTTACACAGTGTCGCAAGGCCAACTTAAAAGGGAGATAAAGGTCCATAAAGACAGACGACAAGTTGTTTTCCACAGAGAGATCCTGCGCCAACCAAGCAACTGACTTTGACATAAATGGGATTGCTATAGAGATTTATTTTAAATCTCCTTCCACTGCGCAGACAGTATGCAGTTCTACTTCTCATTCCAGTCTGATAATACCACAGTGGCTTCCAAGATCGTGGCCTTCTTGGTTGACATCTCCACATAGATTAAAGAACATCACCTCCAACTCAACCTAGCTTGTATAGAGCTGCTCATTTTCCTCCTTCTCATTAAATCTGTTCCCTCAGGAAGTCTGCAGTTGGTGAGTGACCAACAGTTCATGGTACCGTACAGCATAATTTTCCCAGTCCTTCACATTTACTCCACCTCAATAGTGGAATGATGACGAGGAAATGCATGACACACTGAATATTGTACTGTCCATGTTAATAAAAACAAAAAAATATCAGGATGTGACAACAAGAGTGTGACACATTCAAGCCTTTTTTTAGAATGCTGGGTAGAATGATTTGTTAAAATTTGTGCTAATTATTGCCATATTTTGACTAATTTCAAGATCACCTGATTTCATCATTCTTTTGTTCAATGAATTCAGACAATGCTCTGTTGCTGACACAGAATTAATGAGGTAATCCACAGTCAGTGATCATTAAAGTGATTTTGAGCCTGAAGGTTCTTGTAATGAAAAGACCCTATTTTTTCTTATCGGACCACCAGGTTATTGCCACAGGGAAAATCTGGGAATTGATGTTTAACAGAACTGGTTTAATAGTCATCCATTCTTTATAGTCTGCCTGGAAGAAGTTCTTTTCTTTCCAGCCTATGAAAGGAAATGTAGTGCTGCATTGATAGTTGCCATCATACATGCTGTTAAAAGAAATGCTTGGATTTTTCTGTTTGCAAGCTAAAAACCCGGACACAACAGAATATTGATTTACATGTCTGCTAATCATGTTTACAAACAAACAAATATTCAAATCAAATTTCAATTCAATTCAAATATACTAATTACCAATTCTAAGATTGTAATGGGTTTATAAATAACATGAAAGACATGATAACATGATAAATGAGAAAATAGTAATATAAGGAATTTGCAATAATAACATGGAAGGAACATCAGCATTACAGCATTACAAAAATCAAAAAGAAAATTAATAGTGAGATCTTAAAACTGTAGTTGGACCATTATATTAAAATGCTAATATTACCAAAATGTAGACCAACCTAAACCTTAGTTATAGTTTATCTGTATAAATAATTCAGATACTAGACAACAAAATGCAAAAAGACAACACAGTCGTGGATACATTGAGGTATTGTACAAAATTTACAGTTGCAAGGCTAAAGCAATATCACTATCTGTATCAGATTTCAGAGAACATAAAGCTCTTTGGGGATAATGGGTATTGCCACAATAACTGCCTTGTGATTTTATTGTGTGTTTGTGACATAGCTATGCACTCAGATACTTCACAAAAAGCAATCAAAACTAAGTTTGACTTTGGGTGGGTTTTTTTTTTCTAGAGACAGTTTAACTCATTTAATATCCTAAGCCCCCTATTGCAGCTTCAGCATTTTGGCTATATTTAATAACAACAGCAGCAACAACTTTCTCAATTATAATAATAATATACAAATTTTGTCTTAAAAAAACAGACTTGAAGAAGCATGACATTAAGGACACACTGCACGGCACACCAATCATTCTCTCACGGGAGCCACCAGTGTGTGAGGTATGTAGGTGCTTAAACAACCACGTGCAGCTTTCCTTTAAAGTGAAGCTCTTTTGTTAAATCTCTTAGGACACATCTCTAGCTTTATAAGAAATATATATTAGACAACATTAAAGGCTTAGCTCTCCTTGGTGAGTACTTGAACGTCTGTGACTGAAGTGATGCCTGTGTGTGCGTGAGACGTATATATACATATTATATATACATATTATAAATACATACATACACATATATACATTCGGCCTAAATGCAATGATAGGATGTCCTGCTTGCCTGTCAACCTATGTATGTGTTCATGTGTTGGAGAAGATGTGGCTTTTTGGAGCACTACAAAGGAAGGGTGGGATCTTATTTTTTCAAAGCTAAGTTGCTATTGGTAGCTGTTCACAAAAATATTATAATAAAAGGATAAGAATAAGAATAAAAGAACTTTTCAGAAACCACAATATCCTTTGGATATTGAGCCATTTGTATCAGTCATGGGCACAAGAAAAGTACATTTCATTTACATGCCACAGAGCATCTGGTAAAAAAAATATATGTTAATACAACATCTCAAGAAGCTTCGGCACTGTAAAATCTATTCTTGTACATTCTGCAGGGACATTATTGAAAGTGTGATCTCACCTTCAGTAAGTGTGCTGTACAGTTGCAATACATAAACTTTTCACTGTGCATTAGCAAGTTTGCTGCAAAAGTGTTTCGTATGTAATCTTCCACCTCTCAATGAAAGCTTTGTATTAATAGAGTTTTGAATAAAGCCATCAAGTGTTTGCTGATCCTCCCCACACTGATCATATTTTGACAAAACTATCTTCTGGAATTCATTTCAAAGCCATCCATACTGCCACTCATAGACATCCTACCGGTTCCTTTCCCGATTAACCAGCTGAAACAGGTAAAAAACTCTAAACTCTCTAAAACTGTAAACTCTGAACTATTATCACTGTGTCTTCCTGCATATTTTGCTTTGAGTGCATCTTCCAAGCATGTCTTACAGTTGCACTTTATTTCACTATACTTTCAGACTCTGAATTTGGCATTTTGTACAGACTGTACTGTTGTACTGTTTGTTGTACTTATATATAGCTTACTGTGACTGGTACATCACTAATTGTGACTGTCGAAGAGGCAAATTGGAATATTCTGTAAAAGATTTAGAATCTATTAGACCGCTTGCTAAAGTCCAGTTAGCTCAGAGATGATGCCGATCACCACATATTCAAAGTAAATTGATCATGACGGCTGGGACAAGTGGGAGCAGACATATATCAATATTGTGCTTTCTCTCACAGAAGTGCATGTTACCACCTTCCAGCCACATTTATCAAGAATTAAAATGCTTCAAAAATTGAGATTTTGGCTAAGATAGCCTTGTGCCCAGTTTGTTTGGCTCAACAGAAAACATTATCATGGATAATCTATTATGAGGCATTGCATGACCTTAACACTTAGAAGATAGTAAGTCTGTAACAAACAGTATAAAGATGATAGGTAATTCTTGTATTGCAATTTAGAATATTAGATTGTCGAACAGTAGCGGCTCCTGATAATAAATTCAGGTGGGGCAGATTCTGGGTCATATCGTAGGCTATATGATTCATCTGTTATTAACTGCTAGTGGAATAAGTTTTATGGAACTGAGGTCACATAACTTATATATTTAATAATACATATTTGTTGAATAATGTAAGACACATTTACAAGGTAACAATTTAGGTTTAATTTAGTTTATATTGAGTTCTATGTTTTCAATTGGATTAATATTTTGCCCATACAGACGAGTCGCCACCGCTGTTGTCAACACTTTCGTTTTAGCAAAACATTACATTTGTGAACGAATGCCAGGATGTACTAATAATGAAGTATTTGGCAAATGAATAAGGCATTTAATTGACTTTGTATGCAGTATTAAGCAAAACATTGAAGCGTTACAAATAGCACACAGAAAGCTTAGCCAAAATCTATTAAGTATAAAGAGTGGATAAAGGGATAAAGCACAAACAATGTTTGTTTACCTGAAGGTTTTTGTATTGATTCAGTGTATAAAGGTGGTTTGGGGAAAGGGGTAGAGATAGACCATGGAGGTGGACTGCCAGGGGAATGCATGAAGTTCATTTTAGTGCAGAGAAGTAATTCTTTCAAGTGTCCACAATGAGGCAGAGCTTTGTAAATTAGAAAGTCAGCATTTAGCAAAAAAGAAGAACCACAAAATAGATAATTACTCTGCCACCACATTTCTCCTCAACAATTATCAGAAGTACAACACAGGTGGCATCAGGGGATCCAATCAGACTTGTGAATCAGCAGGAGGTTAGCCATAAGTTAACCATGAGGAAGAAGTGAGCTAATTAGCTGGAAGGTGTCTTGCTGCATGATTTACAATTTGTTGCATGAACTGTCAGTGTTGTTTCTGCATCAGTGATTCTCCACAACAATTACATTACTACTACTACTACTATTACATTTACTACTATAGTTCTACTATAGTAATACTATATACTACTATGAGTACAGCAATTCCTGTGATCCCAGTTCATTTAATGATAGCTGTTGGGCTAATATAATGTGGTAAACATAAAATTACAGATGGCAGTTTGTCTATTCCCTGAATTTGACCTGACATCTTTGTCTGTTTACATACGACAGTAGTGGGTAAAACATGTCTGAGTATAAAACAGAAGCTTACAAGAACAACAACAGCACAATACAACTCAACACTTGTGCTCACACTAGTCCTTAAAGTTTTCCCTTTTACCTTCTTTAATATCAAGCTGATTTCTCTGCAGTCCAGCTCTTGATTGTGTCCTGTTAGTTGAAGCTACTAACTTTAGTTAGAAAGACGGTTAAAAGCATTTGGTCCTGTTGGCTTTGGCTCAGCTAATTGCTGTGTAAGCAGCTTTGACCATCTTCCACAGACAAAACACCAAGGGATTACAATCTTGCAACTTTCAAAGAATTTACATTATACCTCAAAGCTTTCTGTAAACCGATAGCCTGATATGTTAATTTCTGTGGTGAAGTCAATGATTGACTGATCTCTAACCTCATAAATATAAAATTGCAAATGCAAGCTTAAAAACTGCTGAATTGCAAGGTCTAGTGCTGGTCTTCTGAGAGCCAAAACACCAATTATGATTATAAGAAACGCCTATTTCCCCAGCAATGATTATATACTGTCACAATTTTCCATGCATGGCAAACTGCTTAGCTGATGATGATTACTATTCATTCCACACCTCGGCTACAACACAAAACACAATAGCTAGCATATTTGCAACATTCACTTACAACTGCCTATAGAGTTCCTGCTTATAGGCTCTGTATACTCAAGCACACACATCAAATACTTAACCTTCTGATAAACCCAAGCAGACACACAAATATTGCAGTAGTCTTTCCCTGAAATTCAACAATAGAAAAAAAGGCTATACGTTACAATAGAACAACGTAAGAAAATAATTAACTTTAATAAATTAATTATTAACTTTTGTCTTTATAGATCACATGAGCTGTAATTGCATTAAATTTATCAGTCTGGTCATCTAACTAATGTTGTCATTCTCGTAGTTACCATATTGTCCAATGATCTTTTCATAATATAATCTGAATAAGATCAACAAACGTGACAATGACATTGTTATAATAAAAACTGCCATTTGATAACTGCTGCTAGCTGGTAGATTATTATGGCATTTTCCCCAAGCACAAAATCCAAAATACTAAGAGCCTTTAACAACATAATTTTAAAACATTCTTTATTAATATCACTTTTTATTAGTGGTGCTTCTTTATCTGAACAAAACTTTGTTACATAACTTGTCCCGCACCGTTTGTTGTTGACCTATGAATCAGGGGTCAAATTGAGTGGCTTATTGAAGAGAGGTGTGACTTTCATAGCTGATCGGGTGTACAGTGTATCTGGATGTACAAAAAAGTGGGCAAAAAGTTCCATAGCCTTGGACTGAATTTTGTGCCATCATAGCTCTGCATTAGGATATCATAGTCTTGGGGGTGAGCTCATATCGCTCACTTTAGCAAGCAGCAACAACATTACAACTTCATAGCCACAGCCTAGCGACCAGTTACAGTACCCTAGCAACACACCTTCGACTTCTATTGAAAATGGTGAGAGGCATCTTTACATTGTAAAGACAAGTGGATGGTTTCTTTTGACTCACATTAAAGTCTTTATTTATCACCATGGAGACTGTCCAGCGATGCCCTAGCAATCATTTAGAAGACCCTAGCAACAAACATGAATAAGCTATATCTCAGAATCAGAACATCATAGAGACATATTGGCTCTTTTGAATTAGACACACACCTATGTATTAGTTTTGCCCTGTTAACATACTAACACATACTAGTATCACGCATACTACACATGCTAGTGTCAAGTTAGTATTATAAATATATTGGCATCATGCTAAATCTTGATAGCATCATGTTAATTCATACTAACATTATCCATATATCATGCTCGCATCATGATAACAAATTATAACATCATAGTAAATCATACTAACATTATGCTACTACATGCTAGCATCATGTTAAAACATGATAACATCATTGAAATATTTTGGCCTGAATTTTGCCATGGCAAGCACCACACACATTTTCTTCAGAATATAGTTTTGTCTAAATCTAGTTTTGTTTATTATTCATATGAGAAGTGCTTTTTACCAAACACTTAATTCCAACAAAATATTAATAAAATTATTATTAAAATATATAATAAAATTTATACTGTGTTATAAACAGAAACTATAATGACCTAGGGCAAAGGATTCAGATGACTTATTAAGGAGCTGTTGATTCTAGAGAAGAAAATGCATTTCAAAAGCATTCTACAAATGCATTCTTACTAGTAAATAAACAAGTAAATCCATGTCTATAATCTATGTCATATGATATCTATGTCATATCTATGCCATCTTGTCACTTACATTTGTCATCTGTGTTTAAGAAGCAATTTAATGTATATTCATATGAACATATCAGCTTATTGTGTATAGTTTTTCCATCTTCTGCCAAACCTTGTTTAACAGCATTTTTTAACACTACAAAATTACAATAAAAAACAGCATCGTAAGGACCAGTGACATTAATTAGGAACACACATTTATCTCTATCACTGTTACATACATACATCAAAGTGAATTATTCAATATAATTTAAGACTGCGCATAATTTATGTCTCTAGATTTATTTTGTAGTAAAAAGGTAAAATATTCTGTACCAATTTTCTCTGTTCCTATGAATCTCATAATTCCAGT
>JAZGTK010017148.1:0-12396 GCA_036877625.1 Ambastaia sidthimunki
TGTGTGTGTGTCCGCTCACCCTTTGTAGAGCTGTGAATGGGGCAGGATGTCTTTCTGTATCAGCTGATAGTACAGCAGTCCCATGTGTTCTCTGGCGATCTGACTGCGCTCCAGTGTGTTCTCCAGACCCACCCGAACAAACACAAACAGCAGAGAGACCTGCTCCATCTCCAGCACACACTGAACTGCCTCCTGCACACACACACGCACACACATGCACACAAACACACACCACATACACACACCACACACACACATTTCCATTAAGTTACAAAAACGTTAAAAAGTTTATTTTTAAAATCCTAGGAACACTCAAAACGTCATTTTTTAGACATTGTATTAACATTATTGATTGGTTATAAGAACGTTATTCAAACTTTTTATTTTGTAACGTTTCTTTTTACGTTTTGTAACGTAACTTTTAATGTTCCATTAACACGTTAAGATAAAAGTTTTTGATATATGATATGAAATGTTAAAGAATGCTCAACTAATGTTACAGCAAGATCATTCTGATGAATCTGAGAGAACTTTAGATGAGATTTTGACTCTTCTGAACAGGAAGTTTAACAGGAAGTTGTACCTTGTAGTCATTAATGTGCAGAAACTCATCAATGATGGACTTAGATTTCCTCTCGACTTCCTCTTCAGACAGAACGAGCTTCTCTGATACGACACTCAGCGTCTCTGCTTTCACTGCTAAAAACACAGTGCAGCAACTCAATATTAAAATACATCAATACAAAATTAATAGGTTGTGTTGTATACAAGCATACTGCAGTTTTAATGCGATTTTAAAAGGTGCATCAACATGCGTTCATGTGTAAATGTGTGACCCTCCTCACCTGTCTGGTTTTTGTCCTCTGAGATGTTGTCTTTGTGAGTCGTGTGTTGTGAGTTTGTCCTCTCTCTTTGTGTTTCCTCAGAGGTCATGTTGTCTGTAAGTTCTTTTGTGATGTTATCTCTGCTGAAGCGCTCTGATCTCGAGGTCTTCTCACTGCGTTCACGACCAGCGCTGCCTCCACTGAGACAAAGACACACAATAACACTGTAAAAATAATATAAGTACTTTACAGTTTGTGGCACAGTTTAGTAAAATGTCACGACTATAAGCTGTAGAAAAGGCTGGTTCTGGTTTTACTCTCTGGCAGTTAAGTTTGACTTCTGAGTTGAAGGGTGTGGTGAGATGTTTAGAAACAGAAGCTGTGATGGTGTATCTCATGCGCTGCTGGTTACCTTCCCCGCGAGGGTCTGGAATCAGGGTCAGAGATCTGAGCTGGGCTGGGCTGAGACGACTGCAGGGCTGAGTACCGGTTCAGAGTGTTACATGCAGACCGGGTCAACTCTGAAACACACACATTGTTACTGTTAGAGCAGCTATATGAAATAAATGGAGCTATGTGTGTATGTGTGTGTGTGTGTGTATGTGTGTGTGTGTCCTCACCAGAGTCACTGGTTCTGACTCCTCCGCTGCTGCCCTTTATCCAGTTCTGAGCCCGTGGACCCAGCTGGATCTTCTCATCGATCTGAGGCTGTAGTGTGAGACAGAGAGGGTGTCACTACCTCATCACTACCTCATCACTACCTCATCACTACCTCATCACTACCTCATCACTACCTCATGACTACCTCGTCACTACCTCGTCACTACCTCGTCACTACCTCGTCACTACCTCACAAACGCTCAGTGCCTCACTATTAATTGTACAGCACATGTGTGGTCAGTGTTCTCCTCTCAGCCTCTGATCAGTGAGATTTCAGACAGCAGGTGGCAGCATAACATCGTTCAAACTTTGATTCCGAAGCATTTCAGACATTGATTGATCAGTAAATTGTGTTTATTTGAGACGGGTGATGCTGGAGTGTGTAATTGTCCATCTCATCACCTTGGAGATCTTGGGAATCTTCGTGGGGTCGATGGTTCTGCTGTTTTTAGTGGTGGTCACCGTGTTCCACGTCTCGTCCCTCTGCGAGCGCTGATCTCGCTGGTCTGTAACCATGGCAACAGGACAACGTGTTACACAAGTCACTTTACGTCCCAAGGCACCGCACTCAAGTTCTGTATGAATAACACAACACATCTATCTAGCTAATGTTTCTGAGGTAACTTCTTCCATCTTTATCTCTGAATGCATCCAGAACTTCAGAAGGTTGTTCCTCTCTGTGACATTTAATCTGCTGTAGCTGAAGAAACACACGGAGAACTGAAGATCTTACCTGGTCTTCTCTTGATGTCCTTCGACAGAAGCTGTTGATGAACCTTTCTCTGTTCCTCCTGCTCCTCCAGTTTGGCCTCTTTATGAATCTGCTCGATGGTTTTGGGACCCTGGTCTGCTCTCCGAGACACCCAGTTATGCTACATGTACAAACGCACACACACACACACACACACACACACACACACACACACTGAGTCTAAAAACACTGATTTAGGATCAGTGTGATATTTACTTTTTATACATAAATCCAGGACACCAAATGAATCAAATTGTGAACAGTATTCTAACCACAATGGGACGCTGAAACCACTAACTTTGTCTGCCACGCCCCCAAACCACCATTGGTCAATTAAATAGGTAGCCCCGCCCCATCTCAAACTTTTGAGCCAGAAGTTGAGACACTCAAGGAAATAAAGGCAATGTTTTGAAAATACCACAGAGCTAAACTGTTTACAATTCTCATGGAAACAAACTGGTTGGAATGGTTCAAATTAAGCCTGGGATGGAGGAATGCATTTAAAAATCGAAAACAAAAATCATACACTCCATCTTTAAGAATTAGATTAAAATATCAAATTTTAAGTAAATATTAAAGTATATTGAATTGTTATACTACTGTATTGTAATGTCGGGGTCACAGGTCAAAAGCTTGCGAAGCCAAAGACCGCATACAGATGTTTTTGATTTTTCTTTTGCTTGTAATGGAACCAGGCGTTTCTAAACGTTTGGTAATGGTTATCAGTGCGCTCTCTCAAAACACACAAACAACAGCCAATCAAAACAGCCCCCGGCACTCACCAGTCTCAGATCCATCACATCCTGTAGCATGAACCGTATCCGTGACGACGTCTTGCGCTCTTTGACAATTTTCTCCATCTGGTTGAAGTACTGGTCCATGCGGGGCTATTCAAGAACACAACAGTGCAGAGATGAGAAACAACACTGATGACCACAGACTCACAGTTTCTCACACTCGCTTCTGTCCAAAACTATTATTACAAATGAAGACCAATCATATGAAGGCCAATCAAATAAAGACCAATTAAATAAAGACCAATCAAATAAAGACCAATCAAATGAAGACCAATCCTTTTCAATGTGGCAGATGATCAAACAGCAAATAACTTCCTGTCTGCATCCAGTCACAATTTAGAAGTCATCATAAATCTCAGATCTTAAATCATATAGGCAGTACTGTACTATAACCGTACTGCCTATAAACTGTACTGCAAATTTTTATTTTACTTTAATATAAAGTAAAAATTCAACCTTGAATGTACATAGAGCTGTTCCAATACTGTCCAGCGAACAAAAACGTTTTACCACTGCTCTTATGAAACATGAATCAATACTCCACAGTGTGTAATAAACGTTCGTGAGTCACCTTGGCTTTCTGGAAGTCGAGGTCTTTACCGATGGTGGTGAGGAGTCTACAGAGACACTCCAAGCTCTCGCTGTCGTGGTTCTTCAGCAGTTTGATCATGCAGTCGTGCATTATGGGCTCTGTCAACATCTTGAGTTTGAAGAGCTCGCCGATGAATTTGATATTTCCTGTGGAGCGTCTGCGAGCTTTATCCTTCACCTCCTCCAGCTCCTCCTGCAATCGCTCTCGTTCTGTGGGCTGACAGGAAGTGAGCTCACGTTTTATATACATACACTAAACCTGGCAAAAAACTGCATTGAGAAAATGGGAATCACAAAAGATTATTGCTACTAAGATTAGCGAGTCAAAAATGAAGATTTCATAATTACTGAAGTGGCCAGATCCAGTTCTTTCTCTTTCCTCTCCAGCACAACATCATCCACTTTGTCCCTCTCAAATTCCTTCTGACAGCGATTCAACAGCAGCTTCCGGAAGTTTACCGTAGTGTTGGGTTTGTCGGATGTGGGAACTTTTAGCTATAATGGGATCAAAACAGCCATGACTTATTAAAGTACGGTAGGCAATCAGAGAGGCTAGCAATAGCGGTTCTACACAGAAGGTACCGTGGCCAGGCAGCGACACATGTTGGCGTAGGCCACAGAGAAGCTGGGTTCATCGATGGCCTTCTCAAACACCAGATCAATGACTCCCTTGAGTCTCTCCTCTGTGTTGATGGTGAGATCCGTCACCTGCTTCATCAGCTGGTGGAACATCTGAGGCGTGAGCTTGTTCAAAATGCTCCTCACTTTCCGAAAGAGCTCCTGAAGGACAAGAAATAAGAAGCCAACATGTGACAACATCTCAAAAAACATGAAATGCGTCTCACATCTTACGTGTTTAATAAAGATAATAACAGCACAGGAATCCACACCTGAGTTTTCAGGGTTTCCGGATCATCGATGAAGTTTTCTCTCTTCATTTCAGGTTTCCAGGCGTTCTCAGCTTTCTTCAGCTGGACATCATCGTTGACAGAAACGTTGACGATGATCTTGCGAGGTGGAAGTCGTCGCACATTTAGAAGCTGTTGACAGAAATGTATACGCTTTATACGTCACACTTTAAGACAACAAGTATATAAATGTCTTTTAAATACGGCACATTGTCTCTCTGGTGAAATAACTCACCGGTGCTCCGCGGCTTCCTGCCGTCTGTCTGCTGAAGTCGGCAAACGCCGGAGTGAAGTCAGGACCCCTGGAAATCAGTCTGGGGTCCACGGACCTCAGCGGCACCTTGTTTTGGTTAATCTGACACAGCAGAGACATCATTTAGCCAGCAGGGGGCGCAGTGAGAAACACTCACTCTCTTAACAGTCATGAATGAAACACCAGATGTCCCTCCCTCTTACACTGATCCTGGAACAGCTAATCTGACTGTTTAATGACAAACTTCATGATAAACTGGTTTTAGAAACACAAAACTGTTCTAACAGATACAGCTCTAAGGCGAACGTCACAGAGACCAGCTGCACGTTTTGTTTACATATCGGCTTCATGTTTAACAATTTATGCTCCAGTCAACGTGTGACCACAGTAACAAGAACATTTAGAAACAGATGTGAACGAGTGTAAATGCAAAGT
Organism: Ambastaia sidthimunki; assembly: GCA_036877625.1. NCBI lineage: Eukaryota > Metazoa > Chordata > Actinopteri > Cypriniformes > Botiidae > Ambastaia > Ambastaia sidthimunki. Next base: position 5,220 of record JAZGTK010017148.1, read on the forward strand.
AACTTCTAAACTAGGAACTGAAATGGCAAACTGAAAGTGTATGAACGAATCGCTTCAGGAAACGGAGAAAATAGCTTTACAAACACTCAGAACTGATTCAGAAACTGTATAAAACAAGGCATTTATCTTCCGTACACTAAGTGATGCCAACAGCCACGTGTGACATAATCCTGATGAAATGTTAATGAAAACAGCCCGTCCAAGACAGTTCCATGTCTGAACAGCAGTCCAGCCTCAGCTCAGCTCAGCCTTTATGTTTCAGACACCATAAAACAAATTATGTTTGTGTTTACAGGCTTTCAGGGGAAACAGACAAAGAGCTTTACGTTCAGTTAACGTTGACGATGGATTAGTAAATAATCTGGGTACATAAGGGGGGGTTAAATGGTGGTCTCTTGAAGGCCAATGCAAGGACTCAGATACTTCTGACAAATGAATCTAAATGTGAGAATAATTGAAAACACACCTTGTCTAGCACCACATCACTGATCTGAGGAAGACCCTCCGGCTTCTGCACACAGGCGGGAATGAACTGAAAGCCCAGCAGGAAGTCACGGTCGTACTGCCGCTTGCTATTGGACTGCACAAAACCTGAGGCGCAAAAAAGTGTTTATTAAAATCAATACATTAATAATCTATATTACATCAATCATGAAGTCCACAAGCCATTTCATGCAACCTTTATAATAACAGTCATTACAATAAATCATTAATTTATCTTTACCTAATAAATGAATCACTGTTAAGCATATATACTGTACTAAAAACAGAACAACAGAAACCCCAAACAGCTCCTGTGGGATGTTTTACCCTCTTGCATGAGTGGAGTGGGGGAGCACACGGACCCCCTGCTGTCCCCCAGCGTCACGCCACTGTCTGTGCTCTCCGTCTCCACCCCGTTTCTCAAAGACTCCATCTCAGTCTCCCCGTTCTCCTCCGAGAGCTTCTCTCTGTGCTCAAGGGCTGGAAAGGGGCTGTGAGTCCCTGAGGCTGTCTGAGAGTCCATCTCATCTCCAGCAGAGTTTTCTTCTGAGATCTCCACCTGACGTGAGGAGAATAAGAGAAGCATCACACACAGATCTCGCAGACGTTACATGAGATGATGACTATATAATGGCTTTGTGTTAATGATGTCATCAGACGACATACATAAATGCTTACAGAAGTAGTTTGTTTAAAAATGAGTGATATTAAATTACAAACCGACTGTTCCCAGTTTTAACGGCAGTGAATAGTGCCCGAGATCGCTTAATAAGCTCAACATACAAATCGTTCTCATTAATTAATCAATTAATTCACTTCAGAAGACATTTGTTACTTGTACTTTTATGATGGATGGCACTATTGGATGGAACTTTTGGGCATGATTTCATTACTATTACGGTGAAAAACTTGTTTTTCAAAATCAAACACACAAACACTTTGTTTCACCTCAGTCTCATTCTGTAGCATTTCCACCATCTGACTTTCTTCATTTGGTTTCATCCAAGACTTTGGTACAGCAGAAACAGCTTGGACTACCACACAAAGACAAAAAACATGGTAATTGGTCATTTGCCAATATGTTGGGGGTTTTATTTAAAACAACAGTACACTTACACTCTTAAAAATCAAGGTTCTTAAAAGGTTCCTCACAGTAATGCAATAAAAGAACCGTTTTTGGCTTCCCAAAGAACCATTCAGCCAAAGGTTCTTGACATAACCATTTCTTTCTTACCTTTTTATAAAGAACCTTGTCCCACTACTAAGAACAGAAAGGTTCTCCAAATGTTAAATGTCCTTCTAAAGCAACTGGACTGACTGGAAGGTTTGAACCTACAACCTACTCTGTCAACATCTCAGCTCTTTAATCACTTCACCACATCAAATGACACTAGGTTGACAAATACCTGTAGGTGTGAACTTTCTAGAGTTGTTCTGAGGCTGTGGTTCCACAAAGTCCTGAGTCTTCATCTGAAGAACATCATCTGAGGTCTTGTTTGGCTCTGATGCCTCATTTGCTGCAGGCTGCAGGACCAGCGTCAGACCAGGTGGTGGCGCTAGAACAGAAGTGGTGCAGGAGATGCTTGAGGAGGCCTGGATCAAGGGCACAGGTGCAGCTAATGAAGTAAGGTGCTTTTCCTGGAGCTCCTTCAAGGCTGGAACTTCTTGACCGCAGTTCTCCATGGATGATGTTCTTGGGGTTGACATCTGAACCTCATAGGGTAACTGAGTCGGTGAGGCTTCCTGGATCTCAGGTTCTTCATAGCTTGATAAAGGTGTTTGAAAATCACTATGGCCGTTTACCGCTCTGAGAGACGGTGAGGGTAAAGTCGGCGTACTAGAAGATTTTGGAAGAGTGTCCTCGTCAGAGATGACCTGATGTGTTTGAGTTGTTGTGGTTGTAGGAGAAAAAAAAACAGGTTCGCCTGCAGCTGTGGATACAACGCAGCCACTTGAAGGATGTGAAAGAACACCGGATGAAGTTAAGACCATATCTGGAGAAGAAGATTCTAATAATGGAAGACGTGTGACTTTTTTCTCTATGGGAGACTCTGAAGGTCCAGGTCCAGGAGATACAGACCTCATGGACTCCATTTCTGGCCTGTCGTCTATAAACATATCAAGCAAAAAAGTTTAAAACAACAACAAAATTCCATACAACAACATCACATCACATACTTTTACACAGGAGGCTGTAACCTAAAGCAGGTTAGGTGTGGAGTTATACCTAGCTTGGGTTTGCTATCCATGGCTGCAGGACTGAGTCTCTGAGGTGGGCTGACATAAGACATTTCCTCTGGTGTTTGACAGCTGCTTGGCTGCAGAAGGGGGAGAGAGATATAAAAACACAGTCAATAAACAAGTTAACTGTGGTGTAGTGCTTCATAGTGAGATTTCTGAGCCCATTAGATCGTAACTGGAAGGTTCGATCAGCTTGTGTGATTTTATAATATGCATTAAAAATCATTAATAAGGTTTATTCAAAAGGCTGTTTGTTATGCTGGTTAAAAGTCTTTTCTCATCCTGATAGCAATCACTAAATGACCTTAATATATTTATATAAATATATATGTTCTGTAAAAGGCTGTATCTTCCTGTAGCTCAGTTGGTAGAGCGTTGGGTTAGCAGCACAAAGGTTGTGGGTTCGAACACTTATTGATCAAACAAAGGTATAGCTCTGGATAAAAGCGTCTGCATGAATGTAAATGTAAAAGCTTTATCAATTAACAGTTTCCTGTCTTGTCCAGACCAAAATATACATCAACATATAATGATGCAACAAACTGGAACTGAGCCAGAGAGAGAAAGTGTGTGTGTGTACATGTCTATAAAATAACATTAGACAGGTGAGCACACCACAACAGACAGACAGGAGCTTAAACAGGAGCTAACTAGTACAACTAGAACTAGTACTTGTTAAACTGTGTTACAATCTGCCCTCCACTGAAGTGAATAATTCATCGATGTGTAAGTAACAGTAAAAATGTTATCCTACACTACACTGTGAAGGTGTGGGCGTGGACGACAGGCGTCCTGTGGGCGGAGTCGGTGTCGAGGAGGGGCGTCCTGTGGGAGGGGTCAGGATGGAGGCGGGGTGCCGTGTTGGAGGGGTGGGATTCCTGCTCCCGAGCATGATCTCCTCCGTGATGTCCTTTCCGCCCTGGTTGGGGTCTCGGATGCGGATCTGGGGGGACAGAAAAGAGTCACTACAGCTGCTGAGTCAATCGTGGAATTTTGTGGGGCTTAGTACAATACAATCATATAATGCAACTATATCTTTACACAATATTGATACTGACTTAGTGTTACATGGATGTGCAGGTGTGATGTGAATGAGGTTATAAAAGTATATTTAAAAAGTCTATTTCAATAGTGCGCTGTTACAGAACCTCATAATATTTACTTTAATTAAAAACCGCCAAGGCTGTGTCATCGTTTATCATCAATTAATAAATATTTAATTTAGTTAATTAACTTAATGACTGTTCAATACTGTCTTTGTTTTTTCTGTGGTTCAACATGCATGGAGGTTCCTAAATATAATTAGTACATTATATTTAATGATAAATAATGATATCAATAAATGCTGACAGCTAAAGTATTGTGACAACTCGAGTATCTTATTCCAGCACATAAAATTCCAGCACATACGCAATTACAGTTTAATTTATAGTGTGAATTTAAAATCAGTCTCTGGAAAAGATGAGCTGAATTCTGTAGATGTCTTTAATGAAACGAACGGATCCTCAAAAGACATTAAACAACGTTGACGCAACACTCAAACACATTTTAAACCCAAAGTAATCTCACTTCTCAGACTTGGTGAGTTGGAAACATTTTGCTGGATTGAGTAATTCCAGATGAATCCACTATTATGAAAGAACTACATTAAAGAATTCTGGAGTTATTTCCCATGATTTCATTCTGAAATGGATGTGCCAGTTTGCAGGAGACGGAGTGAAATTGGCTTAATTCTAACTTTGGCCCGTGATAAAACATTTCAACTATGCCAAACCTCCCAGCAGGCAACAAAACAGCCACATCACCCGTTCTCAGAGTCAAATACAGAAAAACTGACCTGTCAAATCCAATTCTTATTCCTCATCCTGAATTCTGCAACTTAAATGGACTACCATGGCATCATAACACAAAGAGGCAAGGCCAATATCGGGTAAAACTAATCTTTGATAAATGTGCTTTTTAAGTCTAGATCTGGCAACCAGGGCTGCAGGGATTCAGTTCAAGTGTTCCCAGTGTGAAGTGAATTGAAAGTGAAGCAGAGTTTCTGGAATGAGGTGGTGTTGGTGGAGGAACTCACTGGTTTCTTTTCTCGTTTGGCAGATGGAGGTGGAGGTGGGGCAGGCACTATGATGGGTGGAGAGGGTGGGTACACCGTCTGCCCGGTGTAATAAGCCGGACCTGCAGCTGTTGCTGGAACAGAACAGAAAGGGAAAATAAAAGTCACAGATGTTGTTTGAGCTTCACAGGATCACATGATGCTTTTTGGAAACGGGGTCATTTCTCTGCTAATCAGGTGGATAGAGGCTACCTGGAGCTAACACAAACCAGCTGGATGTGATGGGAGAGTGTTCGCTCTGTACTTGCCGTAAGGGGTTGGGAATTCCCCAGGGCCGGGTCCCGGGTAAAACGTTCCAGATCCTGGCGGCTGGATGGCGTATTGCTGCGGGGGTCCGACATACGGTGTGCTGTGTCGGTACTGAGCAAAAAAAATAAAGATGCACTCACTGATACCCAAACACATTTACTAACAATGTTATTCATGTAAATATAAATAATTAAAATATGTATTTGTTAAGCGGACATATTTTTGAAAAATAAAAAGTCAATTAAACTGGTAAATTACCTGGGAAATGTAATATTGGGGTGTCTGGGTGGGAAATGGCACATGTGTCATGGTCATCATGATGGGCTGGTTTGGGGGGTAAACCGTAGCCGTGGGGGTCTGCGAGCCCGGCCGGATGGAGGGATTGTTGGTAGGGAGGGTGGGCCGTGCCGGCATCTGAGTCCGGTGAAGGAACTGTCGAGGAAGTAAAAGAAACGAATGAGAGAAAGAGACAGAAAGAGAGAGAGTGAGAGGAAAAGGGGGGAAATTAAGCAGAAACAGAAAACAGGAAACAGAAGGAAAACATGTTGACATAAGACAGTTTACCTCAGGACATCATCCTCAAATCATGAGGTATCTGTCTTTACACTAGACACGTATGTCTGAGGAATAATGTCTTCTGCTCATCAGACACACACATGTGAACACATGTTAGCAGACAGAGGCAGCACAACACGCAACACGCAACGGTTTATTCATATGAAAATACTGCATGTCTGCTGCAGGACGCGTCGCCCCTCCCCCATCACTTCCTCTCTCTCTCTCGCTCGCCCCGCGCAGCAAATACTGCCTCAGCAAACACAGCCATCGGGCGACGGCCGGGTAACACTGAAGACAGACGTGACCTCTCTCTCTCTCTCTCTCTCTGCCTGCTGTTATTACACTATACAAACACACACTACAGGCACTTTTTCTCCAGGAATATTTAATGTATGTCTTGATTCTGTCAGTTTTTGTAAATGCATATATACAATTTTGTCCATAAACATAGAATGATCTACTTTTGAAATTTACTTTCATCATCATTATCATCTGACCTACAGAACTTTATTAAAGCCATAAACCATTATTTTTTGGTTAAAAATACACACAAATTTGTAACTTTTGCTTCTCTACAGTCATCTCTGTTTGAAACATAAAATTGCAGGTAATTTTACGTACTTTTCATTACGTAAGTTAACGTCAAATGAAAGCAAATGTGGAAAATTGGACCCGATAGCTCAAATTATAAATCATTATTATAAGCTTAACATAAAACAGAAGTTTATAAACAGAATTGAACTCTGATATGTCATGTACTTGCAGCTTAAACAATACTGAGAATAAAAATGCTAATTTTACTATGTACACTAATATAAAGCTGTGGCTGGTGACTGGCAAGCTTCAGTTCAGTGACATGATTGTTTTAAGTGCTATTAATGGATGTACTGTGTGTGAGATGAGATGGTGTCATACAGTGTCAGAACTCACTTCAGCAACACAAAGACGTCCCGACAGCTTTCCAAGAACCTCCGTAATCTAATTAAATCAATGTTTTATGAGGACATAGAGAGCTCTCTCTCTCTCTCTCTCTCTCTAAAAAACACTGTTGATGGTTAAACAAATGTGTAGAAGGAAACTTTCACTCTTAATATCTGCCATATTTTCCATTCTTAGCTTTATCACTGTGAGGAAAACCATTTAACTGATCTCAGAACAGAGACTGAGGATAAAACTGAGAGAAGAAGTGTAATTATTCAGAGAAAGTCAAGTGTAAGTTTTAGAGTTCAATATTTAGGGTTTGGAGCTTGTTTAGCACTCTGTGAAGCCTCAATAAATGTCAAAGAATGTCAATAAATGCAGTTTCTCTGTGTTATGTCTCATCATCTGGCTGTATGACGTCAGTCCCATCTCACACCTGAGAAACTGAGACAAGCAACAATCATGAAGACCACCAGAGGAGAGTAAAGTGACAGCAGACACTGCTTGTGTGTGTGAGGAGTCATTTCCTTTCACTGTGACTCATAAAATCAACAGCCTGAGGACAAGACCACCTGTACTACTGAGAGAGAGAGAGAGAGAGAGAGAGAC
>JAZGTK010017149.1:0-12396 GCA_036877625.1 Ambastaia sidthimunki
ACACACACACACACACACTCTGGCTCCAGACACACTGGTTCTTTATATTATGACTCAACGCTATTGGCTCCAGTCTACTGTGTATTGATCTGTGTGTTGGCATTAAGCTTTCAAATGTTAATCAATGTGTAGAGATACCTGATGTATAAACTCATAATTTTTTACATTATGGAGCCTCGGCATTGTACAGTCTGTAAATGGATATGAATTAGCAAAATAAACGTGATGTACTAGCATGTAAAGGAATACAGTACTGTATTGTTGAATGAAGATGTCCTAGTTTTAACAGTGTTTAATAAAACATCGACTGCTGGCACTTTTTAAAGGTTCGTTTGGGGACTTAAGATATGCAGAATCTATCCGACTGAGTAGCAGGAGAGATGTGTTAACATCTGTATATCGCAATATAGCGCTAAATCTCTGAGCTGGCTGAGCATCGTGGAGAGAATGCCAGCTGTTCTGTTGTGTTGCTTGAGTTTTTATATTTGCTCTTTATTGCAGGATTAGATTTAACTGCAGCGTTTAAACACTGAAATGCAGTTTTTAAGAAGTCTGAAAATGTCTAATTATTCATACAGCTTCACCTGCCCATTTTTCTACTGACAGTGGAAACCGCAGCCCGGTTCTGACTGGCTTTGTCACCAAAACCATTTTGGTGTAAAATTTGTAACTGTTGCTTAGCACAGTGACTTGATTTTGGATAAATGCGACATGCATACATGTTAATGCATGTGTTTAATGCATTTCAGCTGCAACATTCCACTTGAGATAGTTAAACTCATTTCTGCAGGGGAGGTTAATATTGCTGGGTTTAGTTTGCTAATCCTGCGACTCTGAGTTGGTTTTAAATAAGATTGTTTGGAGAGGGAGGGTGGAATTAACTAGATAAAACAACACAATGATGCATCCATGTGCTTTTATTACCCACATAAAATAAAGAAAGTTGATGATATCTTCTCTTTAAACAGAAGACTGTTCATATGCAGTGTCCACGCAGGCAATTATATAAGCTGCTAGAAATCAAGGCCAAACGCGTGCTGGCTCTGATCCATGTTTCTGTGCTCCTCTGTCTTTAAACGGCACGGCCAGTAAAATATACTGAACAAGCTTGCAAAGGTTTGTGTTATATTATATTCCTGCTTTATGACCTGTAAGCTGTTTATGTAAATCACACACAAGTGCAGTCTGTCTTTCTCCTAATGAGAAAAGAATATATTCAGAATAATCTGAAAAGAATGTATTCAGAATAATCTCGGCTAAGTAAGAATAAGCTTTATTATCTTTCATTAAAGCCTCCTTGCTCACTGAAGAGCCCTATAACATTGACTTATTATGATTTAATCTGAAGCGGGTCACACACTGCAGACTCTCTGACACAACACTCATAATGGGTCACAAATTGAAGGAATTCAAATGGGCATGAATATCTAAGCAGCATTTTTGGTTTAGAAAGAGGCAACTTCTTTTAGCGTTTGATGTACTAGGTGTCGGTGGTTGCGCTACTTTTTGCACGCGTAGTTTTTACATTTACATTTACTTGGTTCACTAGCTAACCAAGCAATAACGTTAGCATAAAAACTGGGCGTTTAGAACGTTCCTGGAACTAGCATTTTTAGTGTTTTTGTTACTTAATGGAAACGTTCTTGCACCCTAAAATTGTTAGCTGGGTGAGCACTCAGAACTGACCCGCAAGACGGGGAAATCTTTGCAAATTATATAAGGAAATTACATAAGGAAGGAAGCAATTTGCATAATTCCTTCAGCGAATCGAGTGCTAAAGTAATCCAGACAGAGCGTGCAAATAAACAATGTTATCTTGATAGTGAAACCCACCCAGCATTAAAGAGGAAAAACCTCAAAAGATGCAACACTTGTTAACTTGTGTGAAATTACTGCCATTTCTGAAGCCTGAGACATTTGCCGTTTGGTTTCCAAGAGGAAAATTTGATTTAGGTTCTCCGTTATTTCTCAGTTTGTATTTTTGGCCTCTGATTTGTCTCTTAAAATTGCTTAAGACATATAATAGATATAAATAAATTCAGTTGTTGAACTACATTAAGAAAAAACAAATTAAAGCTATACAAATAATAGCTATATAGTTGGATGGTGTAGGCAAGTTAATCTGGTTAGGAGACGAGTAGTAAACGGATGCAGAGGACAGTGTGACTGAGAAAATATTATAACACAGAAGAGCTTGCCAACCTTTCTCTGACCCCCGTGTGCCTGGCAGATGGTATTCATTCTTAAAAATGTATTTGCAGTGCAAGCTCACTTTCTGTCCTCAGGGTACTTTACTGGACCTGGAAAAAACCTCAGAACCAAAACAAGCTGATTGTGGACTCGAGTTGAATGTTAAACCATGAGCCTTATCACAATGTGACAGTATGTTTGTTTGTTGGAGTGATTGTTTTCTGATTGACACACAGTCTAGTGCACAGTGTGTTCAGACTCAGAGAAAGTCGGATGGTTGTATAAGAGGATCACATTTTGTCTGCCTGTAATTCTTAAAAATTGCAAATAGGTGTTAGACTAGTTGCCTTTGACATAAACAAGGAATTGTCAAGATGTTACTAAACAAAACATAAATATTACAGTTCTTACATCTGAAGCTTGTATTTTTTACATACATAATGAAAATTATGTAAGGGAACATGCAATGTTATGTTTCAGACAGAGATGGCGATAGAGAGGCAAAAGACTGATTGCAGGTTTAATATGCAGAAACAATTATAAAGTGTTTTAAAAACAATCCTGTTTTTAGCATTGGCGATGCTAGTGGCCCAGAAATCACACACTTTAGTTTAAAATAATTTTGATATTGTAAACCCTCCTTGTCCATGGCAACCCAAAATATTTATGTGAGCCTAAACAATGAGGCAGGGAACAGCCTGGAATACAGTATAACTTCTCATTTACTGAAGAAGTTAATTGTTCACAGAGACGTGTGAAGTTTGATTGACTTGAAAGCCACTTGTGTTATTTAGAGACCCTCTTGGACTCACAATCTCTCTCTCTCTCTCTCTCTCTCTCTCTCGTCACACCTGCTGTTCAAAACATGCGTCTGTAGATTTGACAGCGTACGTCTGAACATTTTAATTAATCACGTTTGCAAAAAGCAGCAAAGCAGCTCGTGACTCAATGCTTCTTTCCCCACAAACCAATTAACTAAAAGCTCAGCTAATTAAGTTTCATGATATTGAAATGAGACGTGAACGCGACACACAGACAGTAGCTTTGTTAATTAGACATCATTCCCAAATATTCTGTGTTTAGCTAATTTACTCCTAAACAAAGTTAGTTTAATTATTTATCCCAGAACAGTACGATTCCTCTTGCTTTAAGATTGTTCCTTGCTTTAGTGTGGACACAAATAATTCATTAAAACACATTTTCAGATGTTGGATCAGCGTTTGGATCAGAATTTTCCGACCTGTAGCAAACCTTTGAGATAAGCAGGAATGGTTTTCTCCAGGTTTTATACACCTCACTGTGCATGAAGACATCAAAAATATTTTAAGTTGCCAAGTATTGCAGGCAGGACAAATTCTCAACCTAAATATAAGAACGCACAAATTTTGGACTTTGTACCTTCAGCCGTTGCCTGCAGTAAGCACATGTAAAAAGGTGATAAAATTGGCACATTCATATACCAAAACCAGTTTCCTATTCTCTTTAAAAAAACTCTTCTTATGCATCTCGTATAGAGGCTAAAAGCACGCTGGTTACCCTTTATCCCTGAGAGAATCGTGTTTTCCAGTAACCTCCTCTCCATCTAACACATTCATCTGCTGTGTTTCCAGTCACACATTTACATCTCATTGTTTACGGCCTTATTTTTGTTTTCCTTTGTCTCGCTTCATCGTGTTTGGATACCTCCCATAAAAAGTAAGAGCTGGAAAATAGCCCTCTGACATTTTTTGAGGCAAAGATAAAGCGAGAGAGAAAAATACAAGTGCCTGGAGCATCTTAATGCTTTTGAAAGAGGGAGGGTGGAGGATCGGGGGCGAGACGTAGAGGGAAGCGATGTACTCGTGGTTTTTACCTGCCTGGAAGGAACAAGCTTGTGTAAAGAGAGAAATTCAGCTGAAAGGGCTCAAAGGAAACATGTTACGGTGGATTAACATATGGCTGTAAAAGGTGCAAACTCATAAAGGTAACCCTGCTAACAGTTTTAGGTTGTAAGAACGTTTTCCTAACATTTCCATTAAGTAGCAAAAAACTTTTTTTTTTAGTGTTTTTAGACGTTGTATTAACATTATTGCTTTGTTGTAAGAACGTTAATCAAACATTTTTAATTAATTGAAATTTTTGAACAATTCTGGAACAATTTTAAAACGTTCCACTAACTACTGAAGAATAACGATTTTGATAGATGACATATAATGTTAAAGTTCTACTAACGTTACTGCAAGAATAACCTTGAGAGAACTTTTGGAGACTGTCATTCAACGTTTTGAGAACGTTCCCTGTTAGCTGGGAAAGTGCATGCTTGGAATGAAGCTTGTAAATAAGAGAGCGAAAATCCATCGTAAGCTGTTTTCTGTTTCCACACATGCAGCAACATATGCAGAACTGTTCCTAAAGAAAGTTCCTAAAGAAAGTTCCTAAAGAAAGTTCCTAAAGGTACCATCAGCATTAGAGGGATTCCCTCTCAAAACTCCCACAAGATGTTTGAAATTACAATGCAAAGCAATATTAATATATTACAGTAAATTACAGTACGGTTGTGATATCACAAAACGCTACAGGAAATACTTGTGCTACTGTTTAAACAGAGATGCTTGTGTCGTAGCTCTCTGGAGAGTGAGATGTAGAACGGCTTGGATTAGCCGTCTATAAATACTATAAATCTCTTAGTCACACTAAGTGTACTGCATCTCTTCAGCAGGTAACTTCTGTTAAATGTGTCATACTGCAAACTTGTTCTCAACCCAACAGAATTAGATGGTGATTTTTTGGAGGTTGAAGCCGGAGGGAATGTTGTCACAATATCTGTTGGGATTTTAAAGCTCACCATTTAAGCTCCATCAGCGGGAAGACAGTGTATCAGGTTGCAACCTTTGAAATGCAAGAAGGGGGGAAACACGCTCCCCTCCCCCAAATCTGCAGACAAGCCTGTTTGTAGCAGGAGCTTCTAAACAATGTCAGCAATCACACCATGCAGCAAAGACACTGACAAATTTCATGCCTGGTTAGACTCCTGTTGTTTGCTACCCCCATTACCCCCCACACCCACCTCCCCCTTTGATTTTGGTGTTGTTTCCATTACTGATGTCATTCCTCTCATGAGATGTTATTGCTTTTGGTGCTACACAATGTCAAGCATCTAAAAGATTCTAGTTTTTCAAATAATTGATGTCTTGGAGAAGCCCAGAGCCCAGAGCAGCACAGCCGATGTTTTTCTCTTGGTCTGTTTCAACAGGACAAAACAAGCCTTTATCAAGATGAGATTTGTTTGCTTAAAGGTCTTTCATAGCATAGAAGATCTCAGTTATGTTTCATTAATAATGTCTTGTTTGATGTTTCTCCAAAACAAGCCACACCCTCCTTTTTCTGTTTTATTTTGAATTACACTGAAGCTGGTTGCCACTTCTGGTTCACATGGACTTTAAAGATGTTTAAATGTGGAGCATAGCTCAATTATTTTGATTCATGAAGAAATTGATGAGAAATGTTTCATGTTTAAATCTCTGACTTTTGATTGCTGGCCTTAGTTGGATGGCAAATCCGAGCACACTTTGAGATCTCTTCCAAAACCCAGAAGTAATTTTGAGATGAAGTCGGTTTTTCTTTCAGGAGAAAAAGTGGTTAAACAGTCTATTTTTTTATGTAATCTAATTGCTGTCTAGAAGTATCAGTTGAGGAATTGCAGAGATACTGTGGGTGTAATCTCAGTCCTCTTTCAGCAGCTGGAAATATCAAAAACAGAGTGAGTAAAACCTGACTGCAACGTGCCGGTCATCTGTCTTTGAAATTTCAGAGGCAGCCATCACTTCATCCCAAAGCAGACCGGGAGGCTGCAGTTTTCAGCCTGAGCAATGACTAAACAGCAAAAACAGCAGCCCTTGGCAATTAGGGACCGGGTGAAATATTTGCTCACTGTCAGAGACAGAGAGAGAGACTCCCTAAGGAATGGAGGGGGCGACTCGCCCAGGGGATTTGTATTCGAGAACATAGAAGCTGCTTATGAGCTTCATGTGATATGGAAGGTTGAGCAAGGGTCTTTATCTCAGCTCTGTTTCTGTAAGCACAGTGGATGGCAGGGGGCACTGCTTTAGAGAGTTTGCTCTTTACACTGCCTGAGAATTAACCTTCAAAACATCACTCTTATATCCTGGAGAGGTTAGCGCTCTACCTTCAAAGCTGCACTGTGAAGTCAACAAAAATATTCGCACCACTGAGATGCCTGTTTCAAATAACCTTTAGGAAGTGGCTTCTGGATTTTTGAAGTCTTTAATCTCTCAGCTGGGTTTGTCCACGGTAGCTGTTACATCTGAAGACTTCAGCGATGCTGTTGGCCTTGTTAATCTTACTCTGACCTCTGTATGTCTCAAGGTTAAGTGATGACATCACACTGTTCATCTGTTGGAAAATCTCGGAATATTTGAAACAGGAATCTGTTAAAGGTTTTGTCAAGTGTTTTGTTGAACTGGCTCGTGCTGAAATGTGTTTGGAATTAAAAAAATGTGTTTATAAATACATTTTGTTTGATGATAGTGGAGTAGCAATTTAAGGTTGTAAGAACGATTGTGTGATGTTTCCATTAACCAACAAAAATGCTGAAAATGTTATTTAAAAGTTCTAGGAACATTTAAAACATGTTTTGTTTAGATAACAGTTTTCTGCTTATACACTAAATGATTAAAAATACTTCTGTTCATATTAGTTTTTTCTTGTCTGTGTGGGGAAACCAAAAGTTGTTTAAGCCAAAAAACAGCATGGAAAGTAATGGACACTGAAATACTGATTGTGCTCAAACTAAAAGACAAAAACCTAATTATAACACAAACACAACCAGCCATGAATTTAGATGAAGCCACATCATAACTGTATCTCAGCAGAGGTTTCTTCCTGTTGTACATCAGAGTAAAAGAGAATAAATGTGATCATTAAAATCAAATGAGCAAACTGTAGTTAGTAACGCAACATTTCCTGTGATGCGGTAAATCTTTCTCAAATGCATGTTGGTTTTTCAGACATGCAACCGCCCACCAGAGGAAACATCTGTCACGACTCGCACCTCCTTTAACAACTTTTTTGAGATTTCCATGTGGCGACACACATGTGGTTTATTCCTCACATTAAATCATTAAAACAAAAACGTGAAGAACAAAATGTCCTCATTTCTGTGACAGGTGAAGTTGAATGCAGTCTGACTCACGTTCATATAAAAACACTGAAAACACACATATATATATATTTGCCTGCCAATTTTGGATCTTGCCATAATATTAATTATAATAACTACCAAAACGTTTTGACTGTATTTTAGATAATACATATCACTCTTAACAATTGGTTTGTAGATTCATTTAGTAGCAATTTCTTGCATAAAATACTAAGTTTGAGTTTCCTGCTCTTTTTAAGGCCAGCAGCAGCGCACGGAGACAGAAATCTTAACAACACGCTTCACTGGGTCTAACTAAAACAGTCCAGACTAAAGTTAGCTCAGCTCAGCTCAGCTCTGAATGGCCTCCACCATGAAATTCATTAACACTTGAATCTCACTCTTCACTCTTATGGTAACTTGAATAAGGACGTTTCTCTCTCTGTCTCTGTAGATGAATTATTCATGGAACATATTTCCATATAAAACATTATCACCCTGAAATAGTTTACAGAAACAGTTAAGCTATAATAGCTCTCTAACCAACAACACATTCTCTGTGGATTCAAAAGCTAATTTCATTTCAATTCACGGTTCGCTGTGAAATACGGTACGCGGTTATTTGCACCTATTTTGCGGTTGTGATGGAGGAATTCCAGGAACTTTTGTTTTCTTGAAAAGTCGTAAAAAACTTGAATCTAAACTCTGTTTATGCATGTTTACATGTTACTCATTCTGCTGTCCAGTTCCAGCTCAGTAATAAGCTCTTGATGCAGGTCAGCCTGGAGAGCAGATGGACATCAGGGTCATATGAGTGAATCAGACATGAGACGGCCTCTCTCTATAATAAAGTATAAAAATACGAATTTAATTAAAAGGTCAGTTTGCAGTTTATTATTCTGACAGTTTATTATGAAAGCATCAGTAAACACATTAATTACTGTCAACATTTAATTCATGAAATTCATCATAACCTTAACGCAAATTGATTTTTGCATTATTATCTTCACTACTAAAAATATTACCGCTCCAGTCCACGAGGGAGGGGGGGGGTTTAGGCCCATTGTTTTTAAAAATGAAAGATTAAATACTTCTAACAAACATTTGAAAACACTGATCTGAAAATTGGAGTGTCATTTTTAGGTTTTTCTCATGAAGGAAATCAGATGTTATGTGTGTATATGTGTGTGTGTGTATGTGTGTGTGTGTGTGTGCGTGTATATGTGTGTGTGTGTGTGTATATGTGTGTGTGTATATGTTTGTATGTGTGTGTTTTGTCTGATCAAAATGAAAGATGCTTCTGTTCTCAGAATCACATTTGTGATTTCTCAATGTGTAAAGAAAAGCATCTCAGGAGGGAAAATGTGGAGAAAAGGTGTTTAATACAAGCGTACAAGTGAAACTTCTGCAAAGCTGCAGAGGGAATTAAAACATCTGAGTTATGAGCACAAAACATTTGCCTAAGCGCTGTGTGAGCAAACATTGAAATAAAAACAGTGATAAAAACCTTCTAATAACTGTCTGCTGGCAAATATCTCCTGGTGTGTTGAAAATTCACTGTGTATTAATGTCAAACAAAATCACATGACTGATTCATCTTACATATTGAAAAAGATGATATTCAGGAGACCCTGTTATAATCCCCAGGGCTTGTGTTTACATGTATCTGACGTTTGTATCTAAAGCAGCTGACGTTACATTTGTGTGTTTTATCAGTTCATCCGTTTCCTGGGACGTAAACCCAGCTAACAGTTTTAGGTTGTAAGAATGTTTACATTAAGTAACAAAAAACGTCAAAAAATGATATAAAAAATGTTATTCTTAAATTGGTAGTGGGTCATTTTAAAAATGTTACAGAATTTAAAATGTTTGAATAATGTTCTCATAACCTAACATCTAAAAAAATGCCATTTTGAACATTCCTAGAACATTCAAAATAACATTTGTACAGTTTTGTTATTTAATAGAAACATTAGAGAAACATTCTTACAACCTAAACTTGTTAGCTGGATAGTCATCAATCTAGGGCCGCTGTCTCTCACTGGCAGCAGTGCAGTAATTAACACGAGCAGAAATGAGATCAGCTGATGACTAATTATCACGTATGTCTGTTACTGCAGATGGCTGCACACATAACAAATAAGAGCAGCACTGAAAACTCTTGATTCTTATGCCGCTGGCGAGCATGTGGACCTCCCGAGCCGCTGACACACAGAGACTGGAGACCCAGCTAACAAGTTTACGTTGTAAGAATGTTTCCTTGATGTTTCTATTAACCAACAAAAATGTTACAAGTATTACTTTGAATGTTCTAGGAACATTCAAAACGTCCAGTTTTTTAGACGTTGTATTAACATTAAATAACTTGACATCTAACATTTCTAAAACGTTTTTGATATACAAGATATATAACATTAAAATGATTCTACTTGCATTAGTGCAAGAACTTTATTGTGATTATGTTGAGAGAACTTTTAGAGAATGTTAGCCAGCGTTTTGAGAACGTTACTCTGTTAGCTGGGGAAGCTCTGGGTGAGGGTTTTTTAGGAGCTCAGAAGCTGCCGGCTTCAGCCAAACTCACAATGATGATTAAAATGCAATAAAATCACTTCTTAGTCCAGTCACTCTCCTCAGTTCATTTGGCTGATTTCAGGCCTGGCATGAACTGAAGAAAGTGTCAGTTTCACATTGAAATTCAGATCATGGCATCACGGGACGCCGGTGGTTTATTTTGGTTGATTTTTGTTAGTGTATAATTTGCGCTATGTTCAGATTTGCAGAAGGGCTGCATATAACTAAAACACAATTTGGTAGCTATAAGCCAGTGTTTACTGTGATGGCCAGTATGTAAGTACAGGGATACAAACATACTTTACTGTCCCACAGTAGTCTTGTAATCTCGTGTAACTAAATAAGATCAGTTTAAGCAACAGGGTGGGTTTGTGAATGCAGGTGGGTTTGGAGTCAGACATGTCGGTAGGTTGAATTGAGCTGTGATACGTTTTATCTCACACACTGTGAGTAGTTTTTATCTGAGCTCTGTAACGAGGTAATTTTACAGCTTCTTAACATTCGATTACCCATGAGCCACCTCTGTTTGCCATTCAATTATGTAAAAGGTTTCGGACACCCTGCTGCTACGCTAATATAATGTGTGTCCAAGTATTTCTTCTGAAGTTGTATTTTTATTATATGTTTAACATTTTTTTTAAAGGGGGGACAGAGAGTTGGAGCTCAGCACTTGAGATGGTTTTTTCCATCAACAGTTTCATCTCTCTGGAATCAATCTTGCAACTTTAGAAGTGTTTTATACTTGCTTTTGGGAGGTTGTCAACAGCAGTGAGACGCAAAGCAAGTCAGTTTAAACATCTCAGTTCGATCATCAGATGTATTAGTACCACATTTAACCCTGTCATATCTTCTTCTGTAGATCCAGAAGTGGAGAATTGATGCCTTATGGCAACAGTCTGATACACAGCAGAATTTATCACTGTGATAATACTGAATAGATCTGAACTGCTAAGACTGTACCCAGCTAACAGGCAACATTCTCAGAACATTGGCTGACATTCTCTAAATGTTTTCTCAAAGATATAAAAATGTTCTTGCAGCAACGTTAGTAGAATTTTTCAATGTTGTATTCCATATATATCGAAAATGTTATTCCTGTGTTGTTTTGTAGACTGTTTCTTCAATGTTACAGAATTTAAAATATTTGAATAATGTTCTGCATAACCAAGCAATAACGTTAACACAACGTCTACAAACTGGTCATTTTGAATGTCGAAAACACTGAAAAAATATGCTCACCCCATCAGCACACTAGGCAAATTTATATACAAATGAAATTTATTTTAATGTAATAGATGCAACACAAACTGTTTTTATAATGGCTGATCATGACATCAGCATGTTATTGTAGTTTTGAGGTTTGCATTCAGAGTAACACATCAGAAGCTTCTGAGAGCTGCACACACAGCTGTATGTAATGCATGCACAGCCTCATGTTTTATTAATCATCAGATGAGCACGCGTGTGTGTGTGTGTGTGCAACAACTGCAAATAGAGTTCACAACAAACTGTGAGATTTATAGTCCTCTAGTTATATGCCACTCTGCTCTTCCTGAATTACAAATGCCTGTTAACTAGCTTGCATGGGTAGTTATTGCATGGTTTGTGGATGAAATCATTGTGTCATGTCCAAAATCTTTGCTTATTCAACCGTGGAGGTAAATTGTCTAGTAGCAGCATTGAAACGCCCACTTTTCTGTAGCCAATCAATTCTCAGTGAAAATAACAAGCCACGCCCTCCATTTTTCATTTGTTTTGAAGTTGGTTGCAACTTCTGGTTCATGTTGTCTTTAAGACAATCAATTTTTACACTGTTTGATTTCAAAAATGACTTAATTTTATTGCTTAGTATATGAATGTTTTTCCACAACATTTTTAAAATGTTTCACTAACAACTTAAGAATAATGTTTTCGATATACAGTAAATGATGTATGTATATAAGTTAAAAAGGTTATACTAACAAGAATGTTTCTAATAACATTTTGAGAACGTTTGAGAACTCAGAAAGAATGTTTCTTTCTTTCTTTCTTTCTTTCAGTTGATGGATGTGAATGTCAGAACTGAAACACACTTTAAAAGTAAAATGTTACTTTATCTATGATGACCTCAGACTCTTTTCAGGGCTCCTCTGCTGTGCTGGCCCATAAGCTCTCTGAATGTTCATCCATTACAGCTTGTGTTTGAAGAGGTGAATGCTGGCTGCATTCAGGGGCATGTGGGAAATGCCAGCATTGGTTTGAAAGGTTTTCAGGGTTTATAAATGAGCCGGGCTGCTCTAGTAGATGATTGCTGTATAAAAGACTCGGCAGTGGATGAAACTGTACGTGTATCAGCCCCCTGTGTGCAGAAGTCACAGATCCCTCGGACCCCTGACTGCGTCTGTGACCTTTACACATACACTGAACTCAGGAAATTATTTATTAGGTGTCTAAATTTATCATTTAAAATGTATGCCCAGATAACAATTGTAGGTTGTTAGAATGTTTCCCTAACGTTT
>JAZGTK010017151.1:0-12396 GCA_036877625.1 Ambastaia sidthimunki
TATATTCATAATCTCTTTTTGAAACAACAGACAGTGTATGATGACACAGACGGTATGAGGACAGCTGTCTGGTGTTTTGTGATTTAATTAAATAGACTGTGAGCACAGGCTTTTCTTAGTTAACAAACTATTCACCTGTGTA
The DNA here is from genome assembly GCA_036877625.1 of Ambastaia sidthimunki. Lineage (NCBI taxonomy): Eukaryota > Metazoa > Chordata > Actinopteri > Cypriniformes > Botiidae > Ambastaia > Ambastaia sidthimunki. The sequence goes on from JAZGTK010017151.1 coordinate 143, forward strand.
ATGTAATATGTTGTCTCCTTTTTATTGTGTTTGTTAATGAATACACAGCAATATTAATTTAATTTCAACATGAAAGGCAGAGGCAGCTCTTTATTTTCTGCATATTTCTTCCTTCTGTTCAGGCGATTATGAAGAAACAGTTTAATTTAGTTGCTAATGAGTAACGTCAAATCTCAACTTTTTGGAACATCTTTATAATGTAAAATTAAAATCACATTTTAAGTAGATGCAATACATATCAAATCATAAAATCAACATTGTGCTATACAAAGGTCTGCTGGGTAATTATTACGCATAACTTGTTTGTACAAATCCCATTACTACATAACAGTCTCATACATAACAGTACTCACCATCAGACAAACTCCCCCCAGAACCTGATCACATGACTTACTGAGCCAAACAACAATTTAACTGAGTACGTCACTACATAACCTACAAACAAGGCAAACATCGCTGCCTTTGTTTACAAGTCATGTTAAGAATATATTATTATATCCAAAGCTATTTAATTTAGTGTCTTTATGCCATCATTAACTTTAAGCCATGCAAGTTATTTTTGATTAGTTTTGTGGTGTTAGTCCTTAAGAAGATTAGTTTAGTCTAGACTAGATGAGTTACTTGCAGACCTATGTCGTTCTGCTGTAGCGGTCTTCATTTATTTGCTGAAGTTCTGCTTTCCAGCAGAACACTCATTATGCTCTTCAGCATCTGCATGTGAAATAGTAATTACAGACTGTTAGTGAGCGTGTGTGGGTTCAGCCCATAGAACAACTTAAGGGTTCTTTCATACTTAAACGCTCGATGCTCGCCTCTATGAATACATCACATAATCCTTCCGTTTATTTTAGATCCACCTTCCAGTCTTTTTTCCTGACTCTATTTCTCTCTCTTATAATTAGTAATGATGATGGTTTGTGAACTATAGAGATAATTGCAGTTTTTGGAGGTGCTTAAAAGAGATATAAAATATGGAAAGAGGAAATATATAAAGATGAATGTTTGTATGTGCCATGTGACTTTCAGTTTTCCAATAAGAAATGTTTTCATGCAACATCATTATAGGTAACAGGAACTGAATGTCATTGCTTCCATCATTGTCAGTACTGTTGGGGTGTCTGATGATTATTTCTTCACTGAGATTTGTGATAACGTCCATTTTGAACAAACTATTCCTCACCCTATTCTAAAACTAATCTGATGTCAACATGTATCTGATGGAAAACTGTATTCTGCAGGCCGGCACTGCAAACTGAGACTGATGTAGTGGATTATGACTTAGGTCAGTATTCTTTATGGGAAGGGCTGTGGTACTATGTTGTTGTCACAGGGTTCAGAATGAGGCAGATGGTGTAACGGGAACCCATAACAGACAAAAAAATGGGAGAAAAAAACGTGTTTTGGACTATAGAAGAGTATAAAGATAACAACTACTTTATTTAATACTTTCTGTAAAGAAATAGCTAATAAGATCAGAATAACAATGTCATAATAACAAAAATAACTTTTTTCAAACAGGTGTTCCAAAACACTCCCCCATCTCCCATTGGTCAGAAAAAGTTTGTCTCACCTCAAACTCATGTATTTGGATTTGGTTGAGCTCTAAGTTGACATGTTTGTACAGACAGTAATTTTCCTTATGAATAGTGTACTTAGAGTCAGTTACCACATTAAACTGGGATTGTAGAAAGTAACATGTAAACAGCAGAGCAGATGGATAATGGTACTTTGGGTTTAGAGGTACATAAAAAAAAAGCTCAGGAGAAAACTTTGTTTCTCCCAAACCACATTTGCAAGCCTCGAGCGCTATTTTTGAGGCCCACAAATTTAATCAACATAATCTGCCAAAGTCCTATCAGACAGAACCAACCTGCTCCGAAAGCTGGTTTCCATGACTACATGCTCACAACAAGTGAGCAGAGGTTTTCTATGACCAATGAAACGAGACAATTTCACAGGTAGACACAAATGAGGGGCTTTAAAATTTGGAATTATCTTATAAATAAAGAATGAGAGAGAAAGAAAGAGAGAGACAGAGAGAGATCATACATAAAAACAAGTATCAAACAACCAATGCATAAACTAATTCAATTTAGCTGGATTGGTCAAAAAAGTCCTCATGGGTAAAACTATATAAAAAAATCTGCTGACCCACATCCTACACCGTATGAACTGAGAAACAGGAAAGGAATAATACCTTAATAATGTATCCAAATAAACTCAAGCAAACAAAACAGCAGTGTATGCATTCACAGCACTAATCTGTCTGAACTTTAAACAGCTCATGAAAGAAGTGCAAACACTGGATTTGAGCTAATGGCAGTTTAACATGCTTTGGGTTCTTACACAAGATTTGAATTGAAATAGACCTAACTCACTCAACACAAAGACTTGAGGTTAAAATACAATTCCTTCTGATTTAGATGATAAAAACGCTCTCAGGCTTCAAGGTTCCTGCTGGTCTGTGGTCTGCAATTGCTCTTGCTGAAAGAATTCAAAGTGGAAATTACTTTAAACATCTGCCTATTTTCTCAAGTCCATACCCATCAGCTCCACCCATTTGATTACAGGCAAGGTTGAGACCGCCCTCTTCTCATCACCATAACAACTGGTTGATAAATCACCACCGGTTTTAAGGGGAGGGGGGAGAGAGAATGACAGTAATTACTCCATTCGTCCACCACAGTATCCCTAAACATACCAACATCATTATCATCCTGAGGATTATTGTGATCCATCATAGCAAAATTACCATCACCAGCCATCACTTTACTCATCAGCACCACATCATGACTCTGTCCTCATCAACAACAGAAACCTGTTTCTAGATGCTGTATACTGGGGTAGATAAAATGAACCTAGATTTAACATTACCATTTTTGTCTAGCCAAAAGTCTATTTTCATTGAAATAAGATGAGGGTTATGAAATTTGAGTCAGCCATTTCATTTTAGCAAACTGCATCACAAAGTTGCTGCCACAGTAAGAGGATGCAAATCAGCGTTACAAGATTAAAATGTTCTTATGTCAGACCAAACTTTGCTGACTGAAGAAGCACATTTGAGGCAACACCTGCTAGTGCAGAACAGGAAATTAAGAACTTTTGCATTAAACCTTCTCTGTAAGAATTTGATATGCTTGTAGTCCTCTTCCAGAACAGGCTGTAATTCATTTCCTGTATTTTCCTACACCATCACGGAGGTGAGTCACGGAGCGATCTTTATTGACGAAAACAAGTCCACATCAATACCTCCATTTCAACCTGAATATTAACCACCATACCAACAACACAGAATTCATAAAGCTGTCTCTAATAACAGTGATAAACTAACAGTAATATAATGGTCTTCAAAAATGTGAGCCTCTTATTTCAAGATTATACTAGATCATTCAATTACTGTTGACATTTTAAAAGTAACACAAATATAAAAAACACCCTTACACTGGAAAGTGACATTTTGTCAGGTATGGTAACCCATACCTAAAATGACCTCTGCGTTTAACCCATCACTGGAGAGGAGTGAACATATTGAGAGCAGCACTAGCATCGAACCTACAACCTTCTGATTACAAGCCTGACTCACTAACCAGTAGGCCACAACTGCACCTATTTGTTTTTTCTTTTTTGAGGAAAAAAGCCAAGAAGGTAAGGCACTACACTAATATTAACAATAAGATAAATCCAGTACCAGAACAACTTTGTCCATGCATAAGTTATAACCAACTACGTATGTGTTCCTGTAGTTCAGTAGGTAGAGAATTGCGTTAGAAGCACAAAGGTTGTGGGTTTAATTCCCAGAAAGCACATATACTAACAAAATGTGTAACTTAATTGTACTGTAAATCGCTTTAGATTAAAGCATTTGGCAGACACTTTTTTCAAGGTATACAATTTATCAGTTCATGTGTTCCCATGCTACTAACGCAATATTCTACCAATTGAGTTACAGGAACACCTAAACATGATTTTTGTTTGTTTACAGAAATTGCACAAACTGAGATACAAGATGAAATTAAGGTGACAAATCAAAAACATGGCACAGATGCTGTTGACAGAGCGTCACTTGTATTTAAGCTTTTGTTAACACCGTGAACAATCTCATTCAAACAAGCAGAAACAAATAAATCCAAGGAAATAAACAAATGTTATTGCACAATAACCCTCCACTCTGTTTACAAAGTGCTGTGCCTATTGGCACACGCTCCATTAATACAGAGGCAAAGCTGCCAAACAATGACTGTGCCAGGGTGCTTAAGCCAGGCCACAGAGACTACCCACACTTGACACACATACAGACACAGGACAGTTTTTCCCTTCACACAGGCAGGAATTCAATACTGGTAAAGTCCGGAACTACTGTTCGCCTTAATTTATGACTCTAAAGCTTCTTACGTACCCTAAAATGCTTCAATGCAGCTCTGTCTGTTAGAGTTTAATGTACAGATAATTCAGCTGTAATGACCAGAAATGCTGGGGAGGACACGTGTTCTTAAGACAAAATGTAAATGCTCTCTCATTTGTAAGTCAAGTTAGATAAGAGTGTCTGCTAAATTAATGTAAATGTATTGCTTTCAAATTCACAATTTCAGAGTATGTGCTGAAACCGTCTTTTTAATGGTTATAGTAAAAGCTTCTCATCAGCTTCTGACTGTTCTCTGACCTACGATGTACTAACATTTTGAAAGTGTCAAGAAATGGCTTGACACTTGATAAGGGCTCACATCTGTCAGGTAACTTATGTTTATTTACCTTCCGAATCAGTTAGCTCATCAGCTCCCATGGCCTTATGGGATAGCAAACTGTCATTGGTTGCCCACTTCAAAATCTCAGCAGATACAGTAGGACATCCAGGTAATGTTAAATACTAAATGAATACTAGATATTCTGACAAGCTACTCATGTGAGGTACTGCTTTTGGCATACTATACAGAAGAGATGTTGATTCAGATGCATAGAAGCTCTTAGGATTTCCTAGTATGTTTTTTAGTCAGAACTGTTGCACTCTAATCTTAAGTGCCTCTTCTGTGTAACTGCTCTCCCATTTGTTTCCCCCATGTTGTTGTTCATTAAGGTCTCTGGCGTCATTCTGTTAACGATCTCATTAGTGGCATCCTGCCAGTGGCAGAATGTAGCAGCTGGTGTGAGATCGCCTGCCCCCTTCAACCACAGCATGGAGAGAGAACATGGAGATGAGACAGCCTGTGGGGTTACAGAACCTTCTCCTGACACCCACATAAACCAGGCCACTTGGGGTCAAGGTAGGGCAGTATTAGAAGAGACTGAAATGGCACAGGGAATGTTGAGCACAATGTCTATTGCAGTAGGATGTGATTTTGTTATAGGTAATAGTTTTAAAGACAAAAGACAAACTGGAAAGAAGCTAATTACCCATGATTCATTGCAACAGATTCTAATGTTCAAATAGACAAAGGTTTTGAATTACTATTACTGAAGAAGCTCAGTGGCTATTATTGAGGAGACTAGAGACTATTGATTTAAAGACAGGACACTCCAAAACAAATTGTTCCCTCAAGAAAGAACATGTGATGTCGAAGCTCTCCGTTCCCAGGGTGCTTTGATTTGCTAGGTGGTTGCACACAAAAGTGCCCATCCCAAGCCTCTTTTATATTATGGTCCCTAGAAATGGTCTAACTGGACCTAACTTAGGTCTATGGGATTTCAATGCCAAAATCATAATTTCAAATGCTAAGAAAATATATGGTGATAAATGTCAAGATATCTCTTTGTGATTAGGTCACGCAATGACAATGAGCCCAAACACAAGCCAAGTAACTAAAAGGCTAAATCATTTATAAACATGGAGTGTAACATTCCTGGCTGTGAAATACATTCAGCATTAGTCATCTTACAGGGACATATATTAAGAAACATAGAAACAGCTCTATAAACAGAGCTGACAGTGTGAAAACACTTTAGCTGTGATTAGCTTATAGCACTCCTGCTATATTCATAGGTGCCAGGAATGCTACGGTGATACCAACTCAGATACCAACTTAGCCAGAATCAAACCAGAAAAGGTACAAGAAAGTTATTGGCTAGCATGATTAAGACAATCAATTAAGACAACAAGAAAACTTTGTTTTCAAGAAAAAAATGTGGGTCAATGGTAGATCACAGGCACCTGGTTACTATAGAAACACTGTATTTACATGGACTGCAACAATTTGACTACTGGCCTAATTCTACACAGGCAGCTGTCCCAATGACCACTAAACCTACAAACTAGGGTAATGCTTTTTAAAATGTGTGAAGAGGTTCAGAGAACACCATGAACTCTTGCAACTCATTCCAGCATTGGTCACAATTCAAAACTCTTTACTCTTCTAATGCAACTGCAACACAAAAATTAGGCAAACCAGAAAGAGTCAGACCTGAAGGTAAACCCTCCTGAACACCACCAGCACCTGAACACCAGCAGAACCCAAATTTGAGAAAATTAGGATTCTGAGGAGACCATTTGATCAGGATGTGGAAGTTAAAGGTCAAAATTATACTCAGATACTGTTTACTGTATACTGTTTTTTTGCGATTATTGCCATAACATTTATTGCATTAAACAATATTACACCACTGATTTACCTATACCTATTACCTATAGTAGTAACCTAACTATATCTTTACCCATAATACTAGCCTAAAACAATGTTTAATAACTATTTAACTATTGGTTAAGATTACCACACTGCCCTTGTGACGTAGATGCCACCAAAGGAAACACAATTTTTGATAAAAGACTAGGTAAAAATGTCTATTTTAATTAATTTGTTTTAGTATTCAGGTTAATCCAGGTATTTTAATAGGCAAGTAAATGCTATTAAACAGTTAAGAGGAATAAGAGTCATTAAAATACATTCATAAAAAGGAAAATAGGCTTTTAAAGTGTTTTCTCAAATTGGGTCCAATTTAATTCATGTTCATTTGAGTAGACAAGATTGCAGTACACAACCTTTGTTAATGAAAGCGCTGATTACTTTGAATTTAAAATAGCCCTTAATTAGATATCAGGTTCAAACATGAGATCTCTAAACTCTTGCTGTTCTCAAATTCCATCATGGTGAGTAGAACAGCCTTTAAACTGAACTTTACTAGCTCACAGTCCACATTACAAGACCACTTAAAAGTATACAACATATACGATAGAAACATAATTGTATTTCTATAAACAGCTGCTAAAAAGTTATTCCTTTTCTTGGGAAGCCCAAACTATATTATAATTTGTGACCTATAGTTAGAGAATTGTAACCACAAGGTGGCTTTTTTCTGTTATGGGAGGTCAGTGTTTTTAGGATATGAAGAAGACATTATTTTGCAATACTTATATGCGGCATAATGTAACTGTAGTTTTCCTTTGAACAGTAGGTGTCCAAGTGTATTTCAAGCATCAGATCTCAGAAAACAAGCCCTTTCAATGGTACAGCGGCATCTACAATTACATTTAGGCTGAACAGAAGAGACAGAACAATCCATGACTGCAGGATAAAGGGGCCGCGTGCTACATTGAATTTGCTCAAACTCACATTGAGCTCAGAAACCCTCAGATGAGATTGTTCCTCAGTATGATGAGAATATTGTAGCTGTGGCAGGAGGCTTTTAAGAAATGAGCGCCTGTAATCTAACAAGAACTATTTTAGATGATTAACAAATCTCCTCTCATATACGGTGTTCCTGTAGCTCAACTGGTAGAGCATTGCATTAGCAGTGTAAAGGTTGTGGGTTCGATCCCAGGGAACACAAGTACTGATAAAAAAACCTTGAATTCACTGTAAGTCGCTTTGGATAAAAGCGTCTGCCAAATGAATAAATGTAAATGTATACACATCTTATTCTTAATATTTTGTGAACTTGAGTATGATGAGCACCCAGATTATGGTTCACAACATGTAATAATTTCTTAAGTATGTAATAATTTCTAGCTACTTCTAGTAAACTTTTCTAAGGTCATATACTTCAATCAGGTCTGAGAATTTACTGATGATGTTAAACTAACCGTTTAAAAGCTAGCCACAGTGTATAGCGTCATCAATAGAATTACAGTACATCAATAGAATTACAGTAAAACAGCTCCACTCTTCAACCTGAAAAGTGGTTTGACAAGCAATAACAAGCAAGACGGGTCACTTACAGGTGCCAAACACTTAATTGCTGTATTCGACACATTTATACGTTAATGTCCCACAGCATCTCACTAACTTCAGCTTTCATTGTAGATACTGATCAACTGCCAGGGGACTGAGTCCTGTGGGTTCCATTCTGGCAAAGCTAAAGCAATTATGCATTACAGCTCAGCCAACTGTGCAACCATAAGCTTAACAGAAGCCCGGATATTAGAACATTAGAAATGTGGAACTATTTCGTTCCAAGCCTGTTTCCCAAAGAAATATCCCATTTCAATAGATTCTGGTGACAGTGTGTCATTTAGCCTAATGGTGCAGAAAAGGAGACCAAACTCATACACGCTGTGCCACCTAGTTAGTCGCTCCAAGATCAAACAACTGTGGCTTATCAACACTCAAACGTGTTTGAAATGATATACAGACATGATTCTGATCTGAGGGGTCTGTGATGGCAGCTGGTTTTAGTTGTTCACTCTTAATAAGTCTCCAAAGAAGAATTAGAAAGTCAATTAAAAGATAAAAGCAACCTTTAACTCACTGCCTAAAAAAATTATCAAAACAGTCTAAAGCCTTGTTTATGCTTTCACCTGGATGACCTGTTTATACCTGATGCACTCAATATTGTACTTTTCTTTGAAATAAGAGTGGGTGACTTGGAGTAATAAACTAAAAACCAACACAACCAACCAAAACCAATCGTCTAAAACCAACACAAACTAGTGGATAGAAGTAACTTACTGGAACAAAGCTCGCACTTGTAACATTAGTACAAAATATATAAATATGAGAACATGAATAAAACAACAATCTAATATATACTTCTTTATTAAACATTATCATTTCATTAACATTTTTATTAAACAAACAAAACAGAAATCTTACTTTGGGTTTATTCCTCATCCAACGATACATTCAAAACAAATATAAGCCAAATTAATCCTATGTAAGTAAATTCTTGTTTTAACTTGAGAAAATTTTTCATACTTTACTGTAAAAGTATTAAATAAAGTGGTTATTCATTGTTTTGCATGGATTAATCATGGACATGTGCACAGACATTCCCGCTCAGCCAAAATCACCTCAAGGTCGGTCATTTTCGGATGCAGAACCAAGTGTGAAGTTACAAAAATGTAACATGCATGACCACCCACTCCACAATGATGTCTTTTTTTTGCTGTGAACACCAACCCGCTCCTGTGTATGTGTCAAGTATGCACCAGGCTTACTAAGACACTGGTCTATTATTTAGATTAAGATTGTGAGAGAACATCCAGGCAAATACTTCAGTTTCTAATAGGACTGCTGTTTTCCTCCTAAAAGTGACCTGATAGGTGCTGACAGACAAACAGCCTCTCTGTCTGTGAGAAACCTGTGTCTCCAAGAATCCAGGAGAGGCCACAAGATCTGTCATCTCATGGGGACGCCATCTGAAATAGAAGCGTGCGTGGATTGATGAAGGGCTGTGGTGAGCACAGCCAATAGAAATGAGGGAACAAGAGAAAACACACAACAGCTGTCACCCCGGGAGGATGTTGGCATAGCAATGGGAGGAAGCAAGCAGAGTAAACTGATCAATATAACAACAGTGAAAACAGGTGTACTCAGTCCAGAGATGTGGACTCTCAAAGAAAACTAATATATAATGTCAACTAATGTCAAAGTGCACCGTGGTTCCCCTTTAATAATACTCACCCACCTCCTTATATTTCATGTACATGACTCATAAGAAAATATGATATATACATTTTTTTGTCACGTCTATGTCATGTCTTTTAAGTCATGTCTAGTGACTAACAGACAGCACAAAACAACTTATGTCATGTCAGCGCCAGTAAACGTGACTGTAAAACCTCTTTGCCTCAAATTGAATGAGAATACAATAGATTACCTTGAGAAGTGTCCTCACATAGACACAGATATGAACAACATTTCAAAACAAAACAAACATTTCCTTTTTTCAACTGTTAGCATGCTAGAATCCAGGTGCCTGCATGCAATGTTAGCATATGCAAATTGTTTTCATCTCACCTTCAATATGGATTCCTGCACTTATTTGGCCTTAAAAATTAAGGGGATGTATCCATAAACAAAGCATTTTGTGTGGGCCAGGCTCTCCTACTAGCTATATAAAATTTTGTGAATTTTTGTAACACCCCCCTCCCCCCAAGGCTTAGCTGATATTTACTTTTTAAACAGCTCATTAAACATTAAATATTATGATTGTTTATATTTACATCAAAAAAGTACATTTTTGTTTGTTGTAGAATAAAACAACAACATCAAGCAAGGATTGCAACAATGTTGTTGTACTAGAGCATCTGGACTTATGTTACTATAGTCAGATTGGTTTGCTGAAGCGCTGCAGTATTTTGGGAAACTAGGTTAGCAGCCCTTTTAGCAAACACGGCCGGAGATGCCCTAGGATCTGCCCGGTGGCACCTAAGGCAATTCAGCTCATTGTATTTTCCCATGAACAAGAGACGCGAGCACTGAAATTTCTTATGCAAAATATTCCTGAGAAAATGATACAATGACAGACTTCAGCATAGACTTCATAATAGAGCTTCATCATAAAGAGTCATTTTGCCCGATTTTGCATGAAACATATTTAAACTACCAGAGATATAAAATCTTTCCAGCAGCACGTCATAATAATCGGACTCTCTCTCTCTATAGCGTCTGATCCTGAATCGTGAAAGTGCTGGAAGTTCAGTTTAACAGTTCAGTGAAAAAAATCACACACTGATTTTTCACACACTGAATAGAAACTTAACGCATAAACTAAATTTACCTATTTCCCCCCGAACAGTCTGTTTTTAAAACCAGTCCTTACTAACAACACCTGTCTGGAACGGCTGGTGTCTCCTACACATCCCGGCTTGAAGCATACATGATCAAAGACACAAATAATAATAGTGTTACCTCCCTCCGTGTCTATCATTGGGAAAATGACTGTGTTCGGTTATATAACGGGCAGAAGATTCGTTAATAAAGCCGTTATGTCTGATCTGTTCGTTGTCTGGCGCTAGCCTGCCGTTAGCAGACACACAGACCACAAGCAAGAAGAACTGATCAAGCGCAACAAAGTAATGATGAATATATATTCAGACACCTGGGTTTACAAAACACGAAGATATGGCGGCTCACCGTTTCCGAAGATCAAACCGTGCAGGATCAAATCACTTCCACAGCGTGTTGTGATCTCTGAAGTGAGCGACTGTATGCGGCGGTGCTGTAGACGCTTCCTCGCGCTGGTGGAGGAGGAGCTCACGCTGATTGACAAGCTGACTGACAGACAGCGCGTGAACAGCGGTCAGTACAGCCACTGAACAGGTGTTTGACGTATATGAGACGCAAAGTCCAAATTTTCACATCTTTTACAACAATTAAATATATTTTTCTGTACCAATAATCGGGATGCATATTTTTAGAAGACTAGCAACCATAGTTGCTTTGTTTATTAATGATATTAAGTATAGTGTATATCAGTATTGAGCATAGGTAGATTTGCCTGTATGTCATTTTACATAAAATCACATTTAAGAAAATCCCCTATATTTATAATTTTTTTTATCAATATAACGAACCAAATGTGAAAATTAAGTTCCCACAGTCATTACAATTTAAAATGTCAGTAAAAAGAGGATTTTTTAAAACAGTTAAAAAGACTGACATAAGCATATTTTGTTCTGACAATAAAAGGACTTGTTTTCTGTAACAACTTGAAATAATTTTGCCTGTGCACTTGTTTGCAATTTATTATCCTGCAAGATGATCCATAGATGTGTTCCTCTGTTATGTTTATAAAAAGTAATATGAAAACAATTTGGAATTTAAATGTTTGCATTTATTTTCTTGCATTTGGATTATGCATCAATATTTTTCAGACCTTATACGTTTCCCAGGTGACCCCAATGTAAAAATATTGTAAAAAAAAAAAAAAAAATACTTATGGATATCCAATAACTAGATTTCCACTGACTGGAAAGCAAGAGGGCAGATGTAAAATTATAATGCATAATAAACAGTTAACTGGCTGTCAATCACTCATTAGCTGTACAGAGAAAGTTGTGAAAACAACAAAACGCAAGCTCTTCAAATACCCTTCGGCATGATTCA
>JAZGTK010017152.1:0-12396 GCA_036877625.1 Ambastaia sidthimunki
CTTGCTGGCTGTTTTAGTCACAGCCTTCTTGGATCCCTTCTTAGGCGCTGACTTGGTTGGTTCAGGCATGATCGCTGTAGTAGCAAACGTGACTATAGCACAAATTGGCAACGCCAAGAGTATTTATTCTCTGCCCTATGCTAATTCAACAAAAAAGAGGCGAGTTTTTTTGACTGCGTGTCCTCATTGGACGATTGGAAACGCTGAAACGTGTGAATGTATGCGAGCCAATCAATGTATTGTAAAGGATAGCCCCACCCATCGCCTCATGTTTGAAAATTGCCACGCCAGGCGTTATAGTTTTACTTTCCCGCTCATTTTTATAAGCGTTTTCCCGTAATTTTAGTAACTTTAGGCGAAAAAGATAAATATATTATTTCAGCTGATAAACAAACATAAAGAAAAGCTCATTTGCTTTCCATGTAGTTAAGAAACAACTGGTACTATACCGACTATTATTTCTTATTTTGCCTGGAAATGTCTATTAAATCAATGTTATGTTTTAACGCAAAACTAACATCACTCAAGACGCTATTTACAGGGATCAAATTTATTTTTAAACAGATAGGTTTATTATTCGTTACTATGCAATAAACGTTTAAAACTACACAACTCGTTGTTTTGTGGATTAAGATCGCTGTGTATTCCACACTGTATATGTAATTATATAAACAGTTATACGCAGGAGAAATGAAAGAATGGCCAAACAATAAACACTACGAGAACACTTTGACAAAAGCTTCATGCGTAGATGAAATATAGTAGTTTACACATCAACTTGTGCAACTTCATAGAGTTCATAAGCTATCAAAAGTTCCTAAAGTTATTTTAAACAGACATTGACTAATAGACATATTGTGAATTTTGACTCTTTATTTGAGAATGTGGGTGGCTCTTAAAAGAGCCGTTTGGGTCTGTGTGGATGTTGTTGAACTGAAGGCGTTTAACCTCCGAAGCCGTACAGAGTGCGTCCCTGTCGCTTCAGAGCGTAAACGACGTCCATGGCGGTGACGGTCTTTCTCTTGGCGTGTTCGGTGTAAGTGACGGCATCGCGGATCACGTTCTCCAGAAACACCTTCAGCACACCGCGGGTCTCCTCGTAGATCAAACCGGAGATGCGCTTGACGCCACCGCGACGAGCCAGACGGCGGATGGCTGGTTTGGTGATTCCCTGGATGTTATCGCGCAGTACTTTACGGTGACGCTTAGCGCCTCCTTTACCGAGTCCTTTTCCACCTTTACCTCTTCCAGACATCGTTTGGTTGCTTGTAATGAAACTGTGTAAAATTTGACTGTGATTCTGCGCTTTTACTTTTGTCTACAGGACCTCAAGGAAACACAGGAAGGAAGGCGGGGCAAACAAATGTTTGCCATGACCCGCCTGGGCCTCTAGGGTATTTCTTTTTAAAGCTTAATTCTCTCTTTCATTGATCGTTTACTGTTCAAATGGACATTTATTTAATGTTTTGCAACACTTTAAACAACACGTGTATTTATCAGATGTATAACACAGCATACAGCCGTACGTGTTAACAATAAATGTGTTGTTTTATAATTTTAGCAACTTTAAAACTGCGAATGTTTTTGTTTGGTTGGTTAATAAAATAATTGCACTAAAGTGAGTATTAAGTATTGAGGTACAGTAACACAAAACGTTCGTACAACGTTGTATTTCAATTGCAGATAGTTAAAACTGCAATGCATGTAAAAACATCTTTGAAAACGGCACCTACAAGCATAAGGTTTAAAAATAACAAAATAAATGTATATATTACGTTATATTACAACTTCAATCACACAATCTGGTTGTTTTTTTACATGCAAGTAAAAGTTAAATGTTTGTTGTTATCCAGCTTTTTTTACTCTCTCATTCAACATTTTGTGTTGGTCAAACATTATGAATGTAAAGTTATTACAAACATTTGTGATTTTCTTTATTACATTACACACCAAAAAATGCAGAATGTAATTTTTTGTACATTTTTGTCAGTTATTTTCTGTATTATACCAATTGATTCACACTGCTGAGGTCCAAACACAACAAAAGCACAATAAAAGTGGTGCCAGATGACTTTTATCAGACGCTTGTATCCGACACAACATACAAATTAGTAGAACATTAGAAGCTATCAAAAATACAAACATAGTTAGCCTAGCGTAGTGTATGCATCAAGTGTTATTATAAAAGAATAACACGGGTAAGTGCTAGTATTAATGGCTCAAGTGCTGACAAAAAAAAATTCAATCACAGTTTTTCCTGGACTTGGTCTGTCTCAGTTGTTAGAACTATTTCTTCACGTAATCCCAGACACACCTGATGATGGTGAGATCAGATCTTTGCGTGGAGCTCCGACTGTTGTCAGACTCCCAAAGTTCACGGCAAAAGAAATGTTTGGAAATGTAAACTTACACTACAGCAAAAGATATAAATAACTGCTTAAAACCAGCCAGTTTTTGATTAGAAAATACTAACATGCGTAAGACTTTTGCACGGTAGTGTAAAATATCATACTGCCTTTCCAAAATGCTGTATCTGGGGCAGTTGTGGCCTGCTGGTTAGAAAGTGGGACATGTAACCAGAACTTGCTGGTTTAAATCCAGTGCTGGCAGGTGGGCAACTAACCCGTGATTCCTCACTGGGCGCAGTGTGTGTGTGTTCAGTCCTTACCAGTAATGAGTTACATGCAAAGGTCACATTTTAGGTATAACTGACCACACCTGACAAACATGTTACTTTCACTTCAAAACAGCTTATAGTGTTCAATAAACATTTTGGGACTCCAAATGCATTTTTGAGAAAATATCTAAATATTTTAGTAAGTGCTAACGAAAGGGACGGGAGTAAAATTTCATATATGAAATGTAACATAAGTAGACAGTAAAAATCAAATAAAAAAAAGTTAATAAGAGTATTAAACAACTGGTGTAGACACTGAAATCTACATATATGTATATCATAAAAAACATAATTAGAACCATTAATATCTACATTTTAACATACATATTTGTGTATATGATTTTAAGAGCACACATGGGTCAAATATAGGTCAGATATTCCATTTTTGGTGATGGTTAATGACAATTGTAAGTGTGGCTCACATACTATTAAGCTTGTTTGATTTTGTCTGTTTATATTTTCTTATTTCGTCACCGTGTTCATTTAGTTTGGTGAAAGTGTCCAGGTGTGATCTTTGTGCTCTGAAAAACAGTAAGAATTAGTATGTTAGGAAACACACACAAATGACAAATACACAATTTATATAAAATTCTAACTAACCCACCCAGACCCTCACACTCATGTTGTTACAAAACCTGTATGACTTTGATTAAGTGGAGAACAGTGGCCAGGATATTGTTCATAAAGACAGAAAGTCATAAATGAGCTAATTTTAACATAACATTGACATCTAAGAACAAACATGTAGAATCATTTTATAAAGTGGAAGTTATTCTTTTAACCGCAATGATCATTTTAAAAGATCTCTCAGTGTATTTGAGTGGATCTTCTCACTGACCTCAGTTCTTCCTTTAGTCTGCTGAGTTTATCATACAGCCTTTCATTTCTCACATCCAGAGGTGAGTTTGGAACAAACCAGCTTGCTATACACTTAAAAATCACCACCACATGCTGTTCAGAGAGAGAGAGAGAGACAGAGAGAGACACAGAGAGAGACAGAGAGAGAGACAGAGACAGAGAGAGAGAGAAAGAGAGAGAGAGAGAGAGAGCATTCATTACGTTCCTAAAATAAATGCTTTTCATTATAAATGCTGTGATTTTATGTCTGTATTGTTTTACCTCAAACAAAATAATGAAGACTAATCGTGATGCCAGAATGACCCAAAACTGGTTAGTTAAACTGAAGTCTTCATTACTTCTATAGTCTCTATAGCTGAAGACAAAACAGTAAATACATCCATTACAAACCATAAAGCGCAGAGCCAAGGGCTTCGTACAGTATATATGTACAGCAGTATATATATGTATATATTAGTATATATGAAAAAACTGTATAGCAGTGTGGTTCATTACTAGATGCAAAGAGCATGAGGCCATTATATACCTGTTTTGTTTTGTTTACACATTATTAACATTCTATGAAATCTATGTTAGATGCGAATAAAAAAATAGATTTACTGATTTCACCCAAACAATACATCACATACAAAAAAGTAATTTTCAAACCCCACAAATGAAATTATAAACCAAAGTACCAAGTTACCTGCAGTGTGTCACATTTGTGCCATTGTTAGTGGTCATCTGAGAGATTAGGAAATCTTTACTGACTCTCTTATCCATTATACTGGCAATGGACAGAGTGTTGGCTATGTATCCAACCATACAGCTGAGAAAGAGACAAAGAGGTTAAAATCCACGTGCTGTTGTCACAACTTCCTCACATGCAGGTGGAAAAACACGGAGACCTGCTTACTCAACGCCAGTAGCTTTGCTGGTGGCACAAGGCCCGTAGTAGTACTTGTAAACCAGACGTGGGATGAAATCCGAGGATATACCGATGACCAGTCCATTAGCAATGACCGCAAAAACACCGATCGCCTCCAACACGTCTGTCCAGACGCCTGAAATGAAGACAAAAGATGAGCTTTCCTCCTGACTTCATAGAATCATATAATCGTATCCCACAAGTCTCTCACCGATATCGTTGGCTTTTGTTGGCACCAGTCTTCGTTCGAGACTGACCATCTTAATGGCGTCCAGTCGGATCTCAATGATGTTGTTTAGAAGGGCCAGCAATGGAGCCAAAGGAAACGCCGCCACAAAGATAGTGGTGAAACTGAACTGTATCACTGGAGATATTCAACCAAATACAAAGTTTAAGGACAATCTAGCTGCTTTAGAAGGTTTTAGCCACACAACTTGAGGGACCATTTATGTTTGTGACGCAAAGTTTTGTTTAACACTTAGAGTTCATGATTTACACAAAACCAAACCACAAAATATGTGGTTGCACCAAACAATGCATCCCTAAAAGTAACAAACTAAACATTTACATTTATTCGTTTGGCAGACGCTTTTATCCAAAGCGACATATATTATATAAATCTTAGCTTTCCATTACAATTTGGAAACTTTAACCTAATTATTAGCACTAAGATTAAAAACAAAGTAAATAGATAAATTTTAACAATTTGGGATCGTTACCCATTTCCAGGAACTCATTAAAGAGACTGAAGCAATCCGTTTTATTCAGTCCGTAGTTTCTGTGAAGATTTTCCAGTTTGCAGTTGTCACACAGTTCAGATCCAGCCGTCGCGTTCATACACTCCTTCTTATAACAGTTTATACATCTTCTCCTCAGCCTCTGACTTTTCTTTCTTTTAAACCAGCGACTGAACAAGCTGTAGGCGGGTGCAAATAAGTGTCCGTACAGGTTAAACGTATGTTATACAAACTGCATGATACAGTTAAAATATTGATGTGAATAGAGAGATGTATGTAACAATTCTGGTTCCTTAAAAAATATATATATTAGTATACTTTAAAGCAAGCTCACAATAATTAGGTCTCAACTATAAATTAAACAAAAATTAAATATACACCCTAAAATGAGAAAGACATGGGCCTGATTCATTGTTTTTGACTGATTCAAAACAAACTTGGTTTTAGTACAGAACTAGTTCTTAAGTCCAAACTCTAGTATTGAGTTTTAGACAGCACTAACACACGTGAAGGAAGAAAATTCCACTTACGGGCCAGAATATTCAAAGATGTTGTTGAAAGTCTGTTTCAGTACCATGATAATTGACATCTGAATGAACAAATCTGTCAGACAGCCACTCGGGTGACACTAAACGGGTGGAAAATTTCATACGAGTGTGAGGCAATACATGAAACATACGTTATAATGCATCCATACAGAATTAAGTTAACTGTCCCACCTCCTCCAGTCTCCATATGCCCGATATCCTCACATATCCTCCAGGATGACCATTAATCCTGCAACACAACAGTGTATATATAGTATATATAGTGTGTGTATATATATATATGTGTGTGTGTGTGTGTGTCTCTCTCTCCATGTATATACACACACACACACACACATAGACACACACTGTATGTATGTGTGTGTGTATATGTATGTATGTATGTATATATATATATAATGCCAAAAAAGTATTACAAAGACAACATTGTATGGAAGGACGGAAGGGACATAAAGTACGTGATTGTGGAAATACCTTCCCAGAAAGAAAGCTGTGTAAATAAGAGACGAGAAGAGAGTGAAAAACTGGAATATAAACATCTTGACAGTGAAGCTTCTCTCAGTGGCCGCATGAGATTGTTTATTCTCTGTGAGGAAAAGCACAGAATTAAAGAAATGTTGCGTCTAATGATCGAATAAGATGATGAAGCGTGAAATAAATCTGCCACTGACCTATTTCAGTCAGCTTC
Organism: Ambastaia sidthimunki; assembly: GCA_036877625.1. Lineage (NCBI taxonomy): Eukaryota > Metazoa > Chordata > Actinopteri > Cypriniformes > Botiidae > Ambastaia > Ambastaia sidthimunki. Next base: position 6,416 of record JAZGTK010017152.1, read on the forward strand.
ATGGATACTCTACAATTCACCTGCAAGATGAGGAAACGTGATTAAAACAGCCAATCAAGACTCTGACCTCTAGAAATACCATTTAACGAAAATTAAAACAAGTTTTGCAATGTTAAATGACATCGAAAGTTCAATACAGCCACATTTTAATTTAATTTAAAGCTTAAAAACAAGACGACCAGCGTTTCTCAGTCAGCAGTAGCAGGTTTTATAAGGTTTACATGAGTCATGACCGTGATGGTGATGTAGTGTAGCACAGCTCCCAGCATCACGCCGACCGTCTGCGAGTTCTCGCTGATCAAATCCCAAGAACTGTGGGTGGCCATCACTACGGTCGCTATCACCCTGAGAACCACCAGTGCATGGGTTAATCCGATGATAACCAGCAACTGGTAACACAACAGACAAATGTTGGCGATTATTTTGGGTTCCTCGTGTATTTTTTTCCACATTTTTTTTATGTTCTTACCATGAGCGTGACTAAAACCAGGACTATGGTGGAGCGCAGATAAGAATGTCTCTGAATCTTGGGTTCACAGTTGGCGTTATTTACGATCTCCAGAATTAACTCTTCCTGTGAAACACAAGGACATTTTTATATGTATCGGAAAAGCGTTTGCCACTGCAAAAGTTGACGCCAAAATTCGGCACTAATAAACGTTGTACCTCCTCCTCACACCAGTCGAAGACCTTCCACGCACACACGTAAGAAGACCGATGACGCTTCCACAACTCCAGAAACACAGTAGCTGGAAAACAAGATGGCGACCATCTGTGACCACATCGACTCATTTCAACTTAAATGAGGTTTAAAGCTGTTGAACTTACCCCAGACTGCCATAAACATGGCAAAAGCCACCGTGCCCTCATTATCAAACAGCAGAGTAACCTGTACACGACCCAAAAGACAGATGATTAACATATTTAACATATAGACCCTCTCGCCTCGTTCATATTTAACTGTTCGAAGTTTTATCTCATTATAAAAGCAGGCATTGAGTTGGAGTTGCATGTTATAGCAAGTTTCAGTCAGCAATAACGGGTCCAACTTTGCATCTGAATTTGAGATGCTCACACAAGATTAAGCACATAAAATTTCTGTTCTTCTGTAAAGTTTCTGTACTTCTGTAAAGTAACTGTCAACTTTTACAAAAAGGTCTTAATTTGTAAACCAGGTAAAGAACTTTTCTAATTAAGGCACAACATGAACTTGACACAAGAACTTCAAAATAAAAGTCCCACATAAAAAGCCATAAAAAGAAAATTTATTGCAAAATATTACATCTGTGTGCATTTATAAATAATGCAGCAAATAATTAGTCAGTATATGATTAACTGATGAAATTAGCATCGTACCTTTGCATACATGCAGGTGTCCGAGAGTTTCCATACTTTGCATGTTTTATCACACAGCGGGCACATGATTGTGTTTGAATGACACACCTCCTGTCTGCATCAAACACACACACACACACACAAACACACACACACCATAAGAAAACCAGCAGTGTACAGCATTGTCTAAACTCCACAACCCTGATTTTACACTGAACATTAAGTGTTAACCCAACACACTACCAACACACAAACCAAAATCACAAAAAACATTGAAATTACGGTAACACTTTACAATGAGGTTGAATTGGTTAACAATAGTAAGCACATTAGCTAACATGAACTAACAATGAACCTCTTGGTAAAGTGTTATAGAAATTATATAGCATTAATGTTACTACAGAAAGCATAAGAACATCTATTATATTATATATGTTGAACAGAAAATGTAGTTTCTAGATGTTGCTAAAATTTCGAAGGTTTCATACATTGTAGCCAATAACTCACGACCCAATATTACTGCAATTTAAAACTGATTTGAAACATTTATCCAGTGTGTTAATACAGCGTCTGGGGTCACTGAGCATTAAGTTACTCACATAAGAGGACTTGTGCTGAAGAAAGCCAGGCCATACAGGAAGACTATGAGACCAATCAGAGCAGCAGGAATCAACAGAAATGTGTACCAACCCAGCCACAGGAAGTAGAGGGCCACCTTCTCACCAAGGTAGTTCCTGACCACACATACAATGAGTTATAAATGATGACTGGATGTTTTAAAGATACTTTCCATTTTTATGCAAATATTTCTACAATTATAGAAACGTGTAAAAGCAAACTAGTTAACCTGACGTTAGTTATGGGCTGCCCCCGAAAACAAGCAGACCACCGAGCCCAGCTCTGTTTCAGTTCTTTCTGCTCCTTTTTCTATAAATAATAATAAACAAAATACATAAACAGTTATTGCATTATTACAAAAATAGCACTGAATCTCATTTTCCTATTTCTCACATCATTTGTTGACCTCATGTTGCTCAAAACCGGTTTCAATGGTTACCCAGTAAGTTTGGCTTTAGTCTGAGCGAACTCTGTTTTCTGGTGTAAAAAAAGTAAATCGGTTTACAGCACTTTCATCGCCATAGTAACTTATGTTTTAGGATAACCTGCCCCAGGGCAACTCTAAGTTTGTTCAACATGCTTTGTGCAACTTTTAGAGAATGTTAGCCAACATTCTGCAAACGTTCCCCGTTAGCTGGGAGACAATGTACCTCTACAGCACTGTGATAGCTACAGCAGAGGGAAAGATTTCCAACAAACTGTTATTTTTTAGTCCGTCCCTCACACAAAACATCATATTGAATGTCTTCATTAGAGGTTGCATGAACAACTATGAAACTTGTTTAGGTATTAAGTCTCCGTTTACTTTCATTGTATGTAAAAGAGCATCCGGGACACTCAGCTAAATTATTTTTGCGTTGCGTTTTAATGTTTATTATTGAAATTTGGTTTTGGATTCTCACAGACTTTCTAATGAACTTATTTGCATGTAACGGGCTGCTGTGTGGGCTGTATGTGCCAAAAAGTCTGTGCAACGGGTAGGAAATATATACATATATGTATACAAACCTCATGTAAGCAGAAATGAGTTTCAAACACGTTCTTTTTCATGAGGTCAGGCAGATATTCTGATATACCTACACGAGGAACAGAAAGGCGAGACAGATTAATAAATTAAAGCCTAATGGAAACAAGACATGCTAATTGCTAATGAATTCTCATACTGACGCATAGAGGCTGAAACATCAGTGTGATGAATTCTGCAGTGAGTAGATGAGAAAGAGGCATTACTCACCCTCTGAATCGATCTTTGTGTGATGAAGGATAAAATCAACAATTCGAATCCTGTGAATAACAGCAATAATGAATGACAGTTTCTATGGAAACTTGCTGTATATCGCTGGAAAATGTTAAACAGTGTGTGTGTGTGTGTGTGTGTGTGTATCTGTACTGTATATTACATTACATATACATAATACACACACACACACACACACACAGACAGACAGACAGACAGAGCACAGCGAATCAATTCAAACAGTCACATGAATCAGATGGTCAGAAACAGAAGTTAGAAAGAAGAACAGAGATAAAAAGGGAACAAACAGAAGCTATTTTTGTTCTGGTGGATGCAGTACCTGGTTGACTGTGGTATTGTACCCTGCTGTTCACAGCTCCAGTTGCACGCATCAGACACTTTCAGGAGATACCTGTACATCTCAAAGACCTCTTTTGGTGCTCTGATGCAGTAAAATAGAGTTTCATCATCTCGAATTTTCTGTTAAGAGAAGCACAATGTGTCTAAACCGTACATATCTGACAATATGACTAAAGCTTGAATATGTCCGATTTTAAATAAATATCTTTAAGAAATATGTGTTAAATGTTTTTGTTATAGCTGTAGTTCTACGCACTGATGTTGGATAAACACATAAATAATGAGATCTGAGCTGAGCAACAATGCAACTGGGCAAAACAGAGTTCAGACTTACACAGAATAACTGTGTCAGCAATTATGCAAAAATAACCAGAATATATGAGATACCGATTAGTTACATATTCATATTTTAAGGCGATAACATTCTCTCAATATACCAACAAATTACAGCTGTATTATATTGAAACTAATAAAAGAGTCATTCTCCACAGCAAATAAAAACTACTTACACATATACTTAAATTCTTGGCTTTCAAAGCATTCAGGAAAGCTTTCTGTTTTCTGATGCGAGAGTTGTCCTGATCGTCTGTGTTTTTTGCCACCAAAACATAATCGTATAACAGAGGGGGTTGCTGCAAAGAGACAGTCATCAGTTCCTGACCTAATATTAAACTGATGAAGTTTTAAATATAAGTGTTACTTTATATATAGTGACATTATTTTATCTGTGTTTATGAGCCATGATGAACACATATCGCCTACTGTATGTACAGTGACATCATACTAACGTAACGTAAGTAAACATCACAAAGCTCTAAAATACATATTCAGATTTTAGTTTAGTTTCTAAACAAACGGTTATGCTGATAATATGTTTATAATGAAACCAATTTATAACAGAAGCTCTTGTGCTGTGTCTTACCACAGGTGGCATAGATGGATTTTCAAAGCCATTCTCATTTACAACCCCAAAGGCCTCCAGCAGTTCAATGCTCCCCTGAAACAACACAATGCACGCAGTTCAGAACAAAAACACGATCTAAACTTAAGCCTGATCTTATTTAAACCTGGCTTTTCTGTGCAAATCTCTGCATCATATTGTTGGATTGGCCGGATAATGTGTCCAGAATTTGCTAAGCCTGGCTGTGATGCTCTGAGTGGTGTCTGGTTGTTGCTAAGATTTTTCTTACCTCGAGTAAAAAAAAAACTCTCAAGAGTTTAGCCTCAGGTGCCTCATGACTTCCGTCTACATACCTCATACCTCAAGGGCTATCTGATTGGATATGCACATTCCATTTACGCCTGGCCACGTAAATGTGTCTGCGCATAATAAATAAAAATGTATTCCTCCCACACTATATGCAAATGAAATACAAAATTGTGTTCCAGTACGTAGACAGAAACCTCTATGTAGTTTTCATCGGCTCACACGTTCTTACTCAAATAATGAAAACAAAAGCAGTTGCAACCAGATTATGTTGTTAATAGTAATTTACTCCTTTTATAAACTCACTAGTTCAGTGAAATACCACAAAGTTTTGTGACTAGTTTTGTGAAAACACCTAATCTGAATCTGTCCTTCTATAACATCACATACCAGAAATACCATCACGGTTACTCAAGTCAGGGTTTAACCTTGTTTCTGCATTTTAGGGACTGTTTTTAGAATCTAGTTCACATACAGAGATAATAAGATAACAGTGTGCAGCTATTTATAATGATTTTAACCAACCCTTTCAATTGTTTGTAGATGTCAAAGCTGCATAAACGTTTCACACCAACAGAAACAAACAATAGCTACAATAGCAGATATTTTGTTGGGTTGCATGTGTCACTCAAAGCCAAACAGAGGCGGTATCACAGATACTGTGCAAACAGACGCAGTTTTAACCAAGACACAATTACTTAAGTATTTAAATTACGTGACATTTGCATGCATTTAATAAATATGGTCTCCTATTGTATGTAACACAATTACACAATTAAAAGCATGTCACCAATATGTAATATTTTAGTAATCATTCAAGCAGATAAACACACGTTCGCCTCTAAGTTAAACTGTTTAAATGGCTGTTTGGTTAATTGGTTACGTGTCAAAACAATGCACTAAATCTGAGCTCGACGTGAAGGGTTTGGGTTAGTATTAGGGATGTTAATGTGATCGGTTCATCTCACCTGTCTCCTGTGACCGAGTTTTCGTTGCATCATGGGTCCAGGTGTAACGGAGGTGGGCTGCGGGGGTCGCACCGGATCGCAAACACCCGTCAACGGAGACGATCTCTTTAATCGTTCGCCATTACAACTCAAAGAAACATTGGGAACTCTTTCAATATCACTTCCGTGATGTTATAAGGAACTGGTGTCGGTTTTGGCTTCGCTTGATACTGACGCCGGCGGAATGTCGCCGGGTGGCTTTCGGTCGTGATGTCAT
>JAZGTK010017153.1:0-12394 GCA_036877625.1 Ambastaia sidthimunki
ACTGATGGTCTCATGTTTTAAATATTTGTGTATAAAACCAGCTATTCACTTGTATTCGCATTCAAATTTGGATTAAAGACCTGTTAAAAACCCCACAGAGGCAAGTCAATGAATGCAATTTGCATTTGTAACAACTACTTTCAATGTTTGCCTGAAAGAAATTGCCCAAATTCTTAAAAACCTTTCCTGAGCACAATTACTTAAATATAGCCTCGAAATCTTTTCAGTATTTCAAGTTACAGTTGACCAACATGTGTTTTTCTGGTTGCATAATTACAATGATTCAGCACAAAAATAACATTAATCATCCTTCACTTAACCTGTAATTAGTTTTGTTGTCTTATCTAATTCCTGTGCTATATAAGCGGTTCCTAGATTTATCAGAATCATTAAAATTTTGAAGTACAGACCCCCAAAAAGGACAGACAACTTTGATTAACCATTAAAAAACCCAAGAAACGTGTGCAGGTTCTATGATTATTGCCCCATACTTTAGAGTTACCCCACACAATGAGTAAAATAGGGTATTTTCTATCATCATCATAATATCTGATTGTGTTATAATGTATATAATTTATAATTTACAAAAGTGTACAACAATATTGGATCGCTGTATTTTGCTGACGTTTATCACAAGCCAAATGTTATGAAATTGGTCTGACAACCTGTTGCAGGTGTTTACCCGCCGTACTTCGTTTAAACTTAATTGGGAAGCTGCACCGTCACCTTAACTTGCAGAAAAATGAATCAAACATCGTTTTGAAATTGCTTAAATATTCCCACCTTAAAGTCCTTCGTCAAGTTTGTTGTACCGAGGTTTTCAAATGGTTTCCAGCCGACTGAACGTCTGACTGACAGAAGCGTTTTGAGCGGGAATCTCACCTCTGTATTGTTATACACACAAAGGGGGAAATTACTACATTTTTAATATAATATTCAGAGGTGTGTTGGTTTAAAGTAAAAAAAGCTTTTATGTTAGAAAAAGCAAACTAGTTAAATTGTTAATAAACTGTTACCTACCTTTACAAATGCCGAGCTTTGAGTTTTACCGTCTCATCTATTTTCCCGCTCTGAACACGAGGCGGCGATATCGCGCCTTTTCTGCTGCCATCTGTAAAATAAATACACACAATACACCAAATATTACTTCATTTAATCATTCTTTACACAAAATATGATTTTACTCTTTGACAGATAACTTATATGTTGCATTATAATTAATATTATAATATTATTAATATACATGTTGCATTAAGTAGCATATAGGCCTAATGTATATAGTATATGCATTAAATATACTGCCTTTAATATGAAGCTTTTAAATATTTTACTTTACTTTAAGTAAACGTGTTTTTCTCAGGTAATATTATTAGGGGGTAAAAGCAGGGCATGCAGCTGAGAATAAAGGGTATGTGGGTAAATGGTACCTGTTTGCATTGAGGCAGATAAATGGAACAGGAAATTCTGTGCTTTTTCTTCAGGGGCAGGAATACTTAGAGACAGACAGTTTTATCATTGTTTTCCTTGATCAAGGACACGGAATTTCTGGAACGTTCCACTGTCTTGAAGGTCTACAGTACATTTATGACAGAGATGATGGCTGTGCACCAAGCTGTGCATGCATTAATACTTTATATCAAAATTATCAGAGATATTACAGTGTCATTTTACTAATTTACTTCAAGGATGACTACAATCACGAACAGGCAAAGCTAATAAAAATAATTCTGTAGACTGTAAGTTCTGTAAGTTTATAAAGCTGTTTTATTGGAGTAGTGGCTTCATGTGCTACATTTGACCTAGAAGAGTGGGATACTTTTACTTTAGAGAATCATTTTGTAATGTTGTTGTCACAATTGTAATGTGTTTACCCTTGGAAGGATGTCCCATGGTTCACAGTTTAGTTTGAGGAGCGTGAGCAAGTGTCCATGTTTCCAGCCAGCATGACAAACTGTTCATTAACTCTCTTCCACAGCTGCAGGAAAGCTTTTGGAGCTCTGAGATTTTTCTTCCACATCACCTCACGGATCTAATTGCTGTAGCCAGGGGCTCCGTGACCAAATATGTTGTTTTGTGTTACAGCCAGCCTTTAATTATCTCTCCTGAATGCAAAACGAAGCCTAATCTAGACTAATGAGAAGTCAAAAAGTGAGCTAAATAAGAACTAAGGGCGGGAAAAAATAGCCCCTGTGGTGCTATATAGAATACATCAGTTTTCCCCCACTGTGATTAAATGACAGGCCCCATTGAGGAACGTTCCTAACAAATTTCATGCTACAGTTCATATCTCTTATACTTTATGTGAAGTAGAACTCATATTATGCGAATTCCCACAAAGTTTGAGATGATTTTGGTAACAATTGCCAAAAACAGGACCAATCCAATGATGTTTATACGAACGCTCCATGTTTTAACTGCAGAAATGTTTAGCCAGTCAGAGGAACCCTCAGCAATTATGAGAGTCTGGCATGCAGATGCTTATATTAAGATGTTTCAATTGGCTTTTTATTGTTTTAATTAAGATGGAGGTTTACCAAAATGGGCTTCCCTTGGTTTGAGAAAAAGACCTGGTCTGTCTACGCTTTCCACTTTGAAAAAGATGGGTTTCCTTTCCAGGATGTAGTTTTGACTTTGTTCCTCAGACTTTCATTTCTAACATCGCATCAGGAAGTGCACAGAAATTCTCATATTCTGATATGGCAGTTCAAAGATAAAGTCCAACTCAATATGAAACTGGTGCATTGAGTATGCAGTCCATTAAAACAATTATATGATCCATTTATAATTCCATGTTAAAGACACTTCATGAGGAAAAAATCTGTTTATTTGTATGGAACAATGAGACAATCTATCCACACACAGACTACAAGCTCTCCCTCCAATATGTGACACAATGACTTTTGTCAAGCACTTGTTCCAAACATTATAAAGATGAAACTGGCAGATTTGCAGATGAAGATGGGAGGAGGATGTGGAGAGCTGGAGGTGTCTAGAGAGCAGCAGGAGTTTGTGAGAAACTTCACTGCCTGCTCTCTCTCTCCACACAGCTTCACAATTCTGTTCTGGACAGATATTCTGGAGATATCTAGATACAGGCTTGCCAATTAAAGCTCTGCGTTTGATTCTTGCTGTTTGGGAAAAAGAGCATTATGGATTTTTCTTTCTCGTTCTTCATAAGTGCCGTTGTTTTGATATTGGAACAACAAGGTAAATAAACAACCTGTTTTATATATATATGTATATATAATTATCATGCATATATAAATCTCACTAGATGCTATTCTATAATGACAGCAATTGATAAAATGATAAAATATGATTCTGATATTGTACTCTGCACTTTTCTGTATATTATCACATCTTAATTAAGTATTAAATGCATGTGTGTATACAATGAATTTTAAGTAACTAACAACTTATTGATGCCCTGAAATTACTAAAGGAAATTAAAGCTTAGAACAGAGGAGAAAAGTAATATAAGTTGAGTCTTAAGGATTAGCTGTTCTCATGTTGTTCAAGTCAGATTTTGTTTTGTTTTTACTTGCCAAAATGTTGAGTTCATACTACAAATAAATTACAGGAATAAACCAGGCTTTTACAACACCAGACACATAATGCAGTTAGAAATAATACATAGACGGGCTGGATTAAACTGTTAAATTAGGGTTAAATGTGGCATTAAATGCTGTCTGGTTTTTGAATGTAAGAGTGGAAGCCCTCCAATGTGTAGGCCATCTCCTACCACTTCTGCAGACCACAGAATATGTTACTTCCCCAAAAGCAGCAGCAGATACCTCACCATCTACTGTAGCTGGAGGTACTGTAGCGAGGCTTTGCGCTGTGGGCAGACTTACATTTAATTATCCTGGAAAGTTCATAGGCAGTGTGCGTTTTCTCTAAAAACATTAGTTCAAGTAATAAAACAGAGATGGTTTAGAAATTTCAGAAACAGAGCCTAAATCAGCTAAAATAAAGATGGTTGCACATTGGCCTACAAAATCGTAGAGTTTGTTATGAAGCTCTTCAGTTTCAGTGCTGGATTAATTCTGTATGCAGTGCAGGTTTTAGGCTATCACAATATATAATAAGATTTTTGCAACGGAACCCAACAGAATATGAAACTTTTCAATTTTGTAGTTTTGAATTTCAAGACAGTCAAACTACTAAGGATTAGAAAATATTTACGCTTGAATCTTGATCAACTATAAAGATTATCAACACAAACCATTGCTGCTTTATCTCTGATAGGGACTATCAATGAATGTGATTTCACCAAGAAAGACATTTTACTGGATCAACATCATTGCTGATGCAGTCAAAAAAATTGCTATCAACCAATCAGATTGTAGGATTAGGTTTAGGGTCAATGTTACGTTTAGGCGTTGGACTGGTTTAGGAGCTTGTATGCTATTCTTGTCAACCTATATTTCCCTCTGATTTTAGGGGTAGGTTATGGTTAAAGTTTGGGTTATGGGAGGGGTTTAGGTTAGGACTTAAGTTTGTTGTTCCAGGACCAACAAAAGATGTTGATGTCTTGGCAACACGTCTTGGCAAATAACGGCAGCTGGGGTTCATTGACCTGGTTCAATGATGTTGGTTGTGGATTTATGTAATTTCTTGCCTGTCCTGTGCTGATCCACATTGGCAGTACTCCCTCTCTTCAGGGCACGGGTCACAAAATTAAATTTTTCTTGGAAAACAGTTTGTGCTAAGGAGTTCTACAAAGCCTACCTTTGGGTTAATGTCTAGCCTCATAGCAGTGATGAAGAAAAATATTTCCTGATTATATCTTTCTCACGACTCAGGGAAGAGTTTAATATAGTCAGTATGTGAATTATGTCTGGCATTTTAAGCAGATATTCCAATAGATTTGTAATAGATTTGTAAACATCACCTCCATATCTAAAGCTCCTCATTACAATTCTTTACCCTTCATTGATTTTTACTTCAACAGTGGAGGTAGATGTTCACACTTATCATGTTAAAGCTCATCAAGTCAAATGTGCTGCCTGAAAACAAGATTAAAAACTGATTTCCTCCGTTCCAACAGCATCAAAGCAAAAATCAAACCATTTGATCTGTTCTCCACATCAGTTAGCCTCAACGGTCTTGTTATATTGATGGATCAGTATGATCCATCCCAGATCACTTGCAGACCTTGATATAAAGTTTTATCCTTGTCTGTTAAGGCCTACAACAAGTCCCACAAGCCCTGTTCACCTGACAGAGCTCCTAAGAACTAATTTCAGTTACTAATGTCCAGCTACAACACCTCACAATTCTCAAAGAATGATCCTGCATAAGGAACCCTCTCTTTCTGTAGCTTAAGTGGCATGTCTTCCAAATGCATACAGTGAATGTAAACAAAAGTTTACAAGAAAAAGTCCAGTATGGTGGTATTACCATGGATATTGTACCAAGTTGTTTTACACGTACCATGGGAATACCATGGTCTTCCTTCTAGTACCTTGAGGTCCTACCATGAACTTTTCTGTCATTTTTGTTCCTCTGTCTTTATCTTTGAGATTGTTTTGCTGTAGAAAACATGTTGTTTGTGGGTAATAGCAAGAAACCTGTTTTTCATTCAAGTTTAAAACCCCAACCATCGGAAGCTGCAGTGGTGGTTTGCTTTGTACCAGAGATCTACATGCACTGCAGGAATCCTGCAGGCATCAGATGCGGTTGGCCACTGATTCATAGTTGCTGTCTTCTAACACAATCCACATGGGCCAATGGCTTATTCACCTCAAGCTTATTGAAGTTAAATTCTGTTTAAAAACAACTGTTTTGTTACACATGGCAGTTCTAAACTGATGACCTGTAGTTTGAGGTGATTATAAGTTACGTTTGTGAAAACTTCAGCTATATGAAAAATCTTTAGAATTAACGGACCAAAACAAAGAAAACCAGTAAGACACAACGTAACTGAAACGTTTAGACAGCAGCAACAGATTAGACACGTTACTGTATGTCTCACAATATATAAAAACAAGCATGCTGCACTGAGTTTGGATCAGGCGTTCGACCTCCAAGGAAAAACATTATGCTTTGAAACGCTAGACTTGGACGAAATTAAATTGTTAAATTCTTATTACTTGTGCTCTATACTTTCTACTTTCTTAGACTTTGGTTATTTATCGTTCTTGCGGTTCTTTAAACTAACTATCTTTTTCATGCAGCCCACACAGAGTCCTCGTCAGTCCCACAGTCTGATGCCAGCAGAAGCCCAAATGTAAACGCTTCTCCACAGATGCACCATCGCGAGAAACGCTGCTCTTGTGAAAACCTGAGGGACAAAGAATGTATTTACTTCTGTCATATAGGAATTGTTTGGGTCGACACACCCAGGTACACCAGCCACCTGCAGACCAATGATGCAACACAGGGGAAAGAGTTTCTCTGAGTTATACACAAGTCAAAACAGGGATAGATGTAATTGTGGAGGTTGATGAGTGGGAGGGAGTGATGCGGGGGAACCTGTACATGCTGAATGCATGCGTCTGGTTGCATTTAAGCGTGTGGTTTTACTAATGTGGCCCACGCATGGAGACCCGCGAACAGGCAGCCTGCCTTTGGTGAAAAACAACCTAAAAACCAAAAACTGGCTCTGAAGATCTGAAGATCTGGCTCCTGGGAACTCTTTAACATCTGACACCTCCTATGCTTAGCTAACAATGTTAGGTTGTAAGGATGTTTCCCTAATGTTACAGTTAAAGAAACATTAAATGTTATTTTGAATGTTTTATTTTGAAACATGGACAGGTTTTCAATGAATGCTAAACACGTTCTTCCCTACTAGTCAGGTCATTCCCTACGGTGTGGGCTCTCTCCAAACGCGTCTGAGGCGAGATGTGAAACGTTGTCTTTGTGCAAACAAAGGAGATACAAAGTGTCTGACGTTCTGCTCTCACCATGATCTCCAACGAGAGTGAGTGTCATTCCTAAAACACACTGTACTTCATAACTCAAAGACATGGAGAACTTTTCAATATATCACACTGATGCACTGTACTTGATATCATTTCAGAGAGGAACATGTCCCAGCCAAAAGGTTCCATCTGAGAAACTTCAAAGAACATTACAAGTCTAGATTCCTCCTGAATGTGAGAAGACACAATCTAATCCAAACCACCTGAAAAGAGTGAACAAAAACATATATCTTTGTATTTTACTGTATAATATTTCATATTCGGGAAGCAAGGCTGACAATGTGCTTTTTACTGTCGTAAAAGTTTACAGCACAGTATATGAGACATTATTTCTGGTTTGCCTTGACATGAAACACTAGCTTTCCAGTATTAAACAGGAGTGATATATTCTCTCTCTAACTATCAGCCTTTTGTAAAATGCTGTAAAATTGTATTCAAATTGACATTTCATGTTTCCAATGATGTTTCTTTATAATGTCAAAAAGCGAGTATTTACAGCAAAATTTGATCTTTGACTTCACTATTTATTAATGGCTTGTTGGCACTTTGCGTTTGATATTAAACATACAGTATTAGTTGGACTTAGAAATGTGGGATCTAGTTTAATCTCAGAATAAACAAAAGATATGATGATGAAAGCAGGAGTTAAAGGTCCAGGGCCCAGTTGCAAGAAACCGGTTAAACTGAGCCCTTATTTCTGCTGCAGTTTCTGACCTAATGAATTGACTGCATATTTATTTTAATGTGAAAAGGCAAATAATAAAAAAACAACTAAATTTAAAAGTCTTGCTTGTTTTTTAAAACTTTGTTACTCAATGTGGTCTAATAAAACAGCTTTTCACAGGTTGAAACTACACAAGTGGCAGAGAAATTATATGCAAAGAAAGGCTGGAGAATACATTAATAAAGTTAAAGGCACCTCAGTCATTTCCTGCCAAAGTCTGACTCTCTAACCATTAGGGCACAACTGCCCCGTATGTCTGTACAGACAGCAAAAAGTAACCTCAGAAGAAAAAAAACCCTCGATAAAACTGTCACTGTGTGTTGAGATCAAACAGAAGTCTCATCACAGGAGAGGCTAATGGCAAACCTGAATGTTTCCATTGTGCTAGAGGCGAGCAATTTTCTGAATAGCTGCACTCACTACTTTTGTTCATGTTAGTTTCCATGAGGTGATGTTTAAAGCTTTCCTGGTGTAAACCAATACAGTCCAGTCTTTGATACGCAATTATATATTCAAAGAAAAAAAGAATTTTAAAGGGACAGTTCACTTAAAAATGTCCCTGGGTGACACTGTTGTTTGGTTACCAGCGTACTTCAAAATATCTTTTATGTTTCTCAGAAGCCAAAAAGTCAGGAATGGAATTTGGAGGTTTGGAATGAAGTGGGGGTACATTTTTGGGTGAACTGTCCCTTTAAGGTGGTAAAAGTGGGCCTGAATCTCTTATCTATATATACTGTTTATCCCTGGCTATTTATCCCTGGCTATTTATCCCTGTCCATTTTCGGCATCATCAGGAATGCCGGTTTACCTCACAGGAAGTCTTTCACAGGAAAACTCTGGAAGGAATTTGTGGCGCTTTCATTTACTATCAGGGACAAAGGAACAAACACTATTCCTGTCTGCCCCGTTTCAGACTCTTTTAGGCAGCCACTAACCACGTTGTTAAGTTCTGGGAAACACTACAAAACCCACAAATGATTAAAAGTGAGCTAAAAACAGGAAAAGATTATCAAGATGGCATAATCACATACGGTGATCCTTTTATAATACCAAAATTATCTGCAGGATTTCAGAACGACAAACAGTAGAGAATCTCTTTCAGAATAAAACAAAATGTCCAGGTTACCATCATCGTTTTCTATTTTTTTGCAAGCCGTTGCCAGGCAACTATTTCTTTCCTTTTTACATTCCCCAAGATGTAAATAATGTAACTGTGTTGTTTCAAAGATACAAGACATGAGAACTGGCTTATGTGTGTTTATTATGCAGGACATTTCCATAAAGCATCAATAAACGCTATACAATGATGATTTACACTGAATTCCAGAGCAAAATGAGTCTCTCTGGAAAACATTTACTTCACTGACAGTTTTGATTGAAGCAGAGAAATCTTATAAAAGACTATAAAATAAATACCAAGTCAAAAAACAATGTCATTACACTACAGCAAGAAAATCTGAAATTAGATTTGGTATTCAGCTGTTGTTTTTTATGGTCACACAACAGAGGAGAGATTGAACTGAACTGGTGTCAGTACAGTTTTCTGGTATAACTGTTCCTATTGAAACACACATGACTGCATTGCAAACAACAAAACAATCTTCTGTAATATGTTAATCAGTAGTAGATCCTGTAACTTCTAAAACAGAGGCCATTTAAATAAAACCAAAGCAATAAAGATTTACTAATTTACAGTAAAACCGTATACTTGATCATTACGGTAAGAATAGCAACCTCTGACACAACCAGAGCAGCAAAATCCACAAGCAAGAAAATTCAAGCTCTAAACGTTTTTGTTCTTTTGGTCCCAAGAGGAGGGGAAAAAGTTTTACGCTGTCTTTGGATGCAAAATGGTGCCACTGTCCCTTCGAAGCCAAAAACATACGGTACTAGAAAACAAGTACACAGTATATACAAAAGAGACAAAACCCAAAACAATGTGCAAAAAAGAAAGTATGCAAAAGAGAAATGAGAAAAACACAAACAGCAAAATATATTATGATTATTTACAGATCAGAAAGTCAGTACAAGCTGAATGTCACAGTATGCAAAATCCACACTTTCATATCTGTCCCTCTCTACGGGGTCATACATTTATCTGCTCCAGCTGGGAAGGGTTAGCGCTCAATATCAGTCTCTCGGTCTTCAGCCTCTCTCCCTAAAATTTAGTGCTGTTGCTGAAGCTGTCCGACATGATAATGTTTTTGTAGAAGTTGTCCGAGCGCACAGAGCAGTAGCCCTTCACCTTGTCCAGGACCTGATGCACGGGGAGGATGGACGAGGAGGCCTCCCCATCAGATGGGCTGCATTTGGGGCTGCTCTGGTTGGAGAAATTTTTACCTGCAAGTATGTCAAATGAAGGGAGTCAACATGTGTAATGACACAACTGTAAAAGATAAATGGCAAGGCTTGATTAAATTGGTTGCTTTTCTGTCCAAAGTTAAACATCCAGAGGATAGTTTTATTGCTGAGAGATTCAAATGATTTACTGGAGATGAATTCCAGTTTTATATTAACCTATCAACTTTTTCCCAGATGTTTTTCCTAAAATTCCACAAATGACATGAAGCACAAGCAAAAAGCTAAAACTTAATGTGAACAGCAGGATAACTTTGATTTTAAAAAACTGAAATTAATTTTCTCAAGATATTCCTTAATATAAAATAAAATAGTAATTTAAAATAACATAACCAGCAAAAATACACAAATCAAACTCTTTACAGGATAAAAAATATTACAATTGCTAAACAGTTTCTGAACACACAATGGTTGTTTTAGAAACAGTGGTTTGAAACAGTTTTAGAGAGTCGTTGTTTTGTCATGCCACGGTTTTGATTTGTCATGCCTTCGTACATTCGTAGACAAAAACATTATGATGCACACGTGCACATTAAAACCTCTGTACTGCTTTGCCTTCAGAATGTATCTGGACAAAGTGACTTCACTGATGCTGAGCAATGATCGCTTTGCAATGCAACACGAACATCTTTTGCATTTTATGAGAGCAATAACTGAATTTACAGGGAGGCTCTGCAGCACTAAATAAAAAGCAGATACTGGATCAGTTTTGGAATTTTAACCAGGACCTGTTATGCTTCCATGTATCATGCCAAAGTCATTATTTAAAGGTAATGATGTTAAAGTCATTAAACAGTCCAAACAAAGCCGTCGATTAAAACACACACACTGAATAGTGGATTATAGATCAAGTTCTTGCCGTTTAAAATATTTAAATAAAATAGTTTTAAATATTTTAGTGTCAGCTGTATATTGATACACGTTCTCCTGTGGGAATGTTAATGCTGACAGAGAGAAAGAGAAATAAATTTAAACAGCCCACCGCAAGCAAAATTAGTGTCAAACAGTGCAAATGACATTCAGAACTCCTAAAAGCCACCAAGACTTGTCAATGTCTACTGATCTACAGAAACGATTTAAAATAATGTTTCAGGATTTGAGATGTTTCTCTCCGTTGTGCTGGAGACAAAGATCAAGAGCACCAGTGAGCTTTCCAGTTCCTCAATGTCACTTCACAACTCCGATTCAATCCAACAGGCGAAGATAATAAAACACACAGCAGATGTTTCCAGAAGATTTTAAATGGACTGTTATAGATGCATTTCTGTATTAGGGGTCAGTTTGGTTTAGATAGTGTCTAAAGCCAATGGATTGAATTCAGTCTGTCCCAGTCTGTCACACACATAAGGAGAAGCCCCAGCTAACAATTTTAGGTTGTAAGAACGTTTTCCTAATGTTTCCGTTAAGTAACAAAAATGTTAAATGTTATTTTGAACATTAGAAACGTTTAAAACGTCCAGTTTTTTTAGACGTATCAATGATAGTTCTTGGCTATGAGAACGCTATTCAAACATTTTTGAATTTTGTAACATTTTTAAAACATCCCACTCTCTACTTAATAGCGTTTTTGAAATGTAATATATAAAGTTTAAAAAACATTCTACTAACATTATTACAAGAACGGTTTTGATAACTTTGAGAGAACATTAGCCAACGTTCCGAGAACGTTCCCTGTTAGTTGGGGCAGTGTGAACTCAAGTTGGCTTGTGTGGTTTTACCTCAGGAAGTCTCTCCAGGGTTATTATTGCAGGGTACTCGCTACACCACAAACATAAATACACACGAGTCCAGACATATAGTCACACAAAAACGTATTAACACAATACATGAATGATACAAACCTTAAGCAAATGTTCAACATTACATCAAAGTATTATATGAGTGCTGGCCTGCTAGTGCAAACCTATTTTTGAAATAAAAAAAACATTAATATATTCTAAACATGGACAGATATTTTAAAACTATTTTTTAAGCATTCAGGGTGTGACATTATAGGGTTGAGATGGAAAAGAAAAAAATTAGGGATTGCAGCTTTAATGCAGTTTCCACTACAGTAAACAAATGTGTACTGTAACTCTCAAAATGCAACATTTTAAAAAAAGATTACATACTCGTTTACAAAACATAAGACATTTTCTTGGTGACTCATAATTCATGCATCAGAGGGTTTATACAACCCAAAAACCTTGCTTGTGAAATCCACACAATGTCTCAGCTGTATAGCAGTGCAGCTCACCTGTATTGCTGTGCCTGGCAAAGGGGTTTAATGTGGCTTTAGCTTTTGAGGTCCAGTTTGCTGTAGTGGAGCCAAAGGAACTGGACGAGAGGGACTTTCCCAGGTTATCTGAACTCACTTTCTTAGTGTTATTAGTGGCCGTCTTGC
>JAZGTK010017154.1:0-12394 GCA_036877625.1 Ambastaia sidthimunki
TTTCATCTTGGGGGCCAAAACAATGGCTGAAAAAATCCCATATACTTACATTGAAGGAGAAGCCCGGAATATAAGAGACTTTATAACTGCCCAGAGACTAGTACTTGCATAGCAACCACAT
The DNA here is from genome assembly GCA_036877625.1 of Ambastaia sidthimunki. Lineage (NCBI taxonomy): Eukaryota > Metazoa > Chordata > Actinopteri > Cypriniformes > Botiidae > Ambastaia > Ambastaia sidthimunki. The sequence continues at coordinate 122 of JAZGTK010017154.1, forward strand.
AAAACATAGCAACGTGTTAAAAAAAACAACGAACGCATAGCAACTCCTTGGCAACCACAAAACTGTTCTCGCACTGTTAAAAAAACTGTAATTTTTCCTGCATTGCTTTCTCAAGATCACAACTTTCTATGAACTTTGTTTTGCATTTGTTTCCTGTTGATGCTTCTAGTAAATATCTGTTAAGTTTAGTTAATGTGTGTGGTGAATGTGCTCCATTCGTGTTTATTGCTTCGTTTTCGTTGTGTGCGTGTGTGTGTGTGTGTGTGTGTGTGCGTGTGTTACACATACATACATGTCCAGGTCTGACAGATAAATGACAGTATTTGAATGTCTTTGTGAAGGTGTTGGATTACAGCAGACAGACAGCCGTGTTAAAATCTCCCTCTTGTTTTGTCATGTTTTCTAAACAACAGTACGTCCCGGGGTGCAAATATCAAAGCTGTCATGTTATGAAAGGCAGCTTTTGATTGGTTGTCTGATATCATCATGGCATTTTCTGTCACAGGCTTTGTATAAAGGGCTGAACCTTTTCAAAGGAAATCCCGAGGCTACAATTAACCTGAGTATTTAAGAGTCAGGCCGTGATTAACAAATACTTCCCTCTTCATTTCTGCAGATTAGCCTGCTTACTTTATCAATGTGTGTTTGATGTCGGCACACTTGGTTTTCATGGAATGTAAATAGCTTGTTTCATTAGCCGGCATGGTCACTTTACTGTTTAATTGAAGTTTGAATGCAGAATTGATACACAAATGCCTGAAACTTGAATAAAAACAAGCACATCCGTTTCTCCTCTTACTTTAACCTTCCTAGAAAAGTGATTAATTCTGAAATTAAAGACAAATTTATTCGAATAATCAATGGCCTGTGTGTCAACAGAGCGCCGTCGCACCTGCTTCAGCAGAGACACAAGCGATTGTTAATCTTCTGAAAACAGTGGATTGTATTTTCTTTCTGCAGGTGCCCAGAAGTTCAAACATTTCAAGTCACCCACACACACAACCTCCCTGTTCTCTCCAACTCCACCTGCGATCACGAAGCTACACCACAGACCTCACAGGTGACTGAAATGTGTCCTCTAAACATGATTGGAGGTGTGGAGGGTGTATTCAAGAGTATTCACCCACAAAACTCCGGATCCTGTCTAGATCTGTCTTTCCGGAAGTTTCATATCAAAGGCCAACCAGGTATGTTTACAAGCAAGTAGTTTGTTGCATTGTGACTGTGGCATTACTAAAATCGACTCCAGTTGTATATATTGATCCTGAGTTTTCTCCCATGTCTTTTTGGAAGGTGACCATGCAGGCAGTGTCCAGGAGGCTGAGACATCAGATTCCGGTCCTGACCCGCTTCCTGCTTGGAGAACATGGAGTTTAACACACTTATATCCTCAAAAATCACAATCACTGTGGCTGTCTCGGTTAACTACCTGGTTCAGTGGTAAGTACACTACACAGGGATTCATACAAGCACTAAAATGCCCCCAAAACAATCCAAGAATCCACCTTTAAAACTACTGAACACTGACTGCTTCTGTTAACTTACTGTTATTAATGTTCTCATGTGTTCTTAAGTCCCTCAAGAAGACATAAAGAAGCCCTATTATAGCTTATCTTTAAAAGCCATTATGTGTGTTTTATGTGTAAATTATACTTCCCCCATAATATACATGACAGGAAAGGAAAACAGTTGTGCAAACCTTTCATTGTACAGGAAACATTCTCAGAACGTTGGCTAACATTCTCTAAAAAAAAAGTTCTTTCAAAGTTATCAAAAACTTTCTTGCAGTAACGTTAGTAGAACATTTTTTTTACATTATGTATCATATCAAAACGTTCCTAAAACTTTCAAAATAACATTGTTTTTGTTACTTAATGGAAACATTGGGGAGACGTTCTTATCAGAGGAAAGAAGATTAGAAACCAGACACACCATTTTGTTGTATTTATTTTAATGCTTAATGTCTAAATGCCATTATGTGGAAGGTACATTTTTCATAATTGCACTTGTAACAGCTACTGGAAGATGTTATAGGACTGGAAGGCGTGTTATAGGACAGTCTGTAAATATCAGCTAAGTTTGAATGTGTGACCTCATAATGGTGTTGCACATAATTAAGTCATCAGTGTGTGTGTTGAGTGGATCAGGGCCGAGCTACACAGGGAACTGGAGAACAGAAGAACAGACAGACTGTGTTTACTGGCGTGAAATTTAACACAGACAGCTTTTGTTTCTTTCATTCTGTTTGTTTTGGTCATTAAGATGATTGATTGATTGATTCATTAGGGACAAACAAAAACATTATATTTGTTTACCTTTCCATACATGCATTTAGTTGTATGCAATACCTATAATGCAAAAATCCATCCCGTTATATGAACTTAAGTGTCCCAAATCTACAAAAGAGCAGCGTGCCAGAAAAAAAAAGAAAGAAAAGTTCAACCCTGTGGCCTGTTTCCTATGAATGTACAATTACATGATATTGACTAAAACGTTATACAAAAAACCATGTTGCCATCACACACGACAGGGAAGATGAATTTACTGCCTCGCCTTCAAATGACAGAATCTGATGTTTGGTCATGTTTGTTCATTACTTATGAGCGGAAAGAAGAGGCTGAGAAAACAAGAGGAAACGGTATTGATTGCTTTTCACTGAGATCTAATGCGTTTGACCCGATGCGCTTTAATAAATTCCGAGAGACCCTCGTCATTGATCTGACGCCCGCCTGCAAAAGCCGCAAACGTTTGTTTGTTTGCGAGTCTCTCCTCCTTTTTCCGCAGGAGCGAGAGCAAACGCTTTAAATCAATAGACAATCTAAGACTCGAGAGTAAATAGTGGGAAATGTGTGATACTATTGTCAATTGAAAGCATGACCGGAGTCAGAGGACCGGAGATTACCGGAATGTGCGCAATGTGCGAGCGGTCACGTCCGTGAGAGCCGCCGCTCTGCAGACAGACGAGCGCAGCTGAAGCTCCGTCTGCACGTTTTGTGCTAATTCTGCGGATTGACTGCAGCACAGCTATTAACAATAAAGCACGACGACCTTTTATATAAATTATAAAGGTCTTTTTTGATCCCATTCCCGTTTTAATTGATTCTCTCCCCTCCTCCTTTCAGACAACCTAAAGTAATACCACGTTTTCAGCTTTTAAGTTGTAAGAACGTTTCCGTAACGTTTCCATTAAGTACAAAAACATTGCAGGTGTTATTTTGAAAGTTCTAGGAAAGTTTTGTTAAGGTTTTTGCTTGGTTTTTAATTCTGGCACGTTTTTAAAACGTACCACTAGCAGTTTAAGGACAATTTTTTGATTGTAAGCTATATAAAAACGTTCTACTAACGTTACTGCAAGCACATGATAACTTTGAGAGGACTTTTAAAAAACGTTAGCCAACGTTCTAAGAACGTTCCCTGTTGGCTGGGTTGGTAGTTTATTCACGTGTGTGTTTTAATATTCTGATCACTAGCACATAAATCCAGCGTGTGCATAAATTCCTCATCCAGGCTTTCTTTCTTTTCCTCTCTTGTGGCATATTTAAATGCGTAAAATGAAAATATCAGCATTTGCTACAGGGCTGGAGATAAATGTCTTCGCCTGTGTGTATTTTGTGATTTAACTTAATGATTTAACCGGTTTGAAATTTACAACAAGTCATCTGTATTTCCCAAGAGATGATAGCGGTGCAATCCAAGAGCAACAGCACAGACTAGTGGTCACAGTTGGTATTAGTTTCCTACTTTTCTGTGTTTTTATGGCCTTTTCATCTAATGGAGATTACTTGGGCACTTGTATGTGTTCAGGGGCCTTTTGGAGTAAGATGTGATTTTTGACATGTTGTTTTCCATTTCCTGCAGGTTCTACGAGTCCTTAAGTCGCAGGAGATCCACAGACAAGTACATAGATCCTAAACATCCACAAACAGGCTGTCTTTTGTACGCACCGTCTGACATCGTTTTCTGTGCGGTGATTTTACACACCCGTCCATCCATAAACGCTTCTCACGAACACTAATTATGACACACGTCAGTGTGTTTCAAAGCTTCTCCACTGATCCTGTCAGACGTTCCGCATTCACGTGCATTGTTTCAGGACGTGGCGACACCGTTTCCGGGAAGTGAACGAGGTAATCACCTTACGTGCCCATTCTCTCCGTTCTCCATCATGAATCGCTCGCCTGGTTGAGTCGTGGGCCGTTTAAACGCATCATCGCCCACGTTTCGTAGCGGCCTGATGTGAAAGCAAAACGAAAAAGGTCTAATTACTCTAAAGCTTCCCCAAATCCCCCCTTAGAGAAACAAGCTGAGCGGTTTCCGTGGGAGGTCTGACGGCTGTCGCTTTGCACTCGTCTTTTCAGATGGAAGAGTGAGAGAGGAAAGATGTCAGTGTGGCACAGTCGGGTGCCAAGCGCTGCGTGGCTGCAGCCCAGCTCGAGATGGGTAACGTGATTCACTCCAGTCAAACAGATGAAAGTGAGGGTTATTGTACAGATGTTTCTAGAGCAGTTCAAAGATATGAGCGTTTCACTCATTGAATTAGCAGATTTGAAAAGATGTGCAATTAGTTTGAGATTTCAGCAACACATTTTACATTTAACCATGTTATTGAACATTGATTTATTGCAAGTGTTAATAGTAATAATTTGACAGGTGTTAGTAATAGTTTGTTTTCTATAAAGTGACTTTTATAGGACCTTTAAGTGACTTTCACTTTTAAAAAATAAGTTTTACGATAAATGAAATCAGGAAAATGTTTTAAGGGGATGAATTTACAGAAATACAATGTGCAAAAGCTTGTGATCTGAACAATTAAAATACTATAAATAAATCATTTGAAAAGAAAGTCAGGCAGTATGTTTGGTGCTTCATTTAGTGAATCCACAGTGAGATCTAACACACGTGTTTGTGAATCTGTTACTTTTCTGATGGACAGATTTAGTTACTGTTTTACTCTGCAATTCTGTCAGAAATATAGTCATTTAAAAACATTCGGCTGTATGGTTCTATAAAGAACCAATAACGTCTACAGGACTTTTCTGTTTGACAAAACGTTCTTCACAGTATAATATTATAAAAAAAAGTTAATTTAAAAAATTGTTCTTTTAAGAACCTTTGGGAAATGGGTCTATGGGGAACCCAATTTTTTATGAAATCGCTTTTAATAACGTTTATTTTTAGAGCATGTATAAATAAAACTGTGCTTTTTTCATAAATTGTTTTTCAGGATGAAGTTCAGATGAAGGGGTTGGACAAACTCAGTGTGAGTCAGTGATTGACAGCCGGCTGAGTCAGTACAGGTGAATGACACCTGCAACACTTGAATATCTGGCTTAAAGTAAAATTTAAAATGCTTTCCTTTGGGTCAAATGCACATTATATATGTGTTATGAACACCTGCTTTTTATAAAACAAACTGCATTTGTCATAGTCAAATTGGGTTTAAATATATGTTGCAGAATGTAACATCAGTTGTTTGCAAAGTACAGTCTTCATAGTTTTTTTTAGACTGCTATATTTTGTGTTTTGTCAACTCAGTGGGTTGAAAAAAGCTTGTATTTACTTTTAAAAATAATTGTAGTGCAAATGACTTCCCAGAACTGCTACGTGGTATGAAAAATGTTTGTAAACTTAGTTTAGTCATCTCCACTGGGTCTCAAAGTAGAAAAACTCATGCACTTGCTCTAGGCATGACAGCAGTTTGACACACAGGTATTTGTGCATTTAGTCATTCAATAAACATTATGTAACACGTTTTGTTCCCGCTGCAGGACTCTTCCTGGAAAGCCATCTGTTCATTTAGACGACAATGTTCTGGACTAACAGAGAAGCACCACAGAGCTGCGTTTGAAGACAGTTTAAACAGAATCTACAAGAACTTCTACAGAAATGTATCACAAACGCAGAACAATAAACCTCAAAACAGTTACCACAGACTACTGGACACACTGTAGCGTTTAATGTAGTTGTATAAATTCTGGACTAAAGTAAATTAGGAAACAATGTTTGAACAAAACGGTGTGCAAAAACTTTACATTGAACATTTAAAATGCAATTTTATATTAAAAAAAAGAAGCAAGCAGTATGTTTGGTCACTTGATTTATTATGAATCAGTCAGCGATGAGATGTCTGACACAGATGTTTGTGAGACACAGATGTCATTGTTATTCTGGTGGACAAGTTTAAATTAACTGTTTCGCTTTGCATTTGTCAAAAGTAATAAAAACATTTTAAAAGCAAACAGAATTAAAGTCTTTTTAAAATATTGAAGAATTATGATTACTACAAATACAACATTTCTGTTTAAAAAGTCTCAACAAGGAGAAAATCTCATTTGTGTCTTATGCTATTATTTATTCATTTTCTTTTTATGGAATTGATGCTTTTTGTTCATCTTTCCAGCCCCCTGTGCTGCCTTTTCTGTCATGATCTCTTGATATTTCCTTTTGTTATAGCTGAAAAGAACAGAAAAGAGGCGTTTTAGTACACGGCAATGCCTTAAAACAACTCTAACAGAACAATTCAGAGATAAAAGTCATTGTCATGAACACAAAAATTCAACAGAATCATGAATCATGAGCTAATCATCATGAACTTGCCTCCTAAACTCCGCATCAGCCAGCAGCTCCTCCACAATCGTTCTTTTTCTCTGTTTCTTGGGGATTCGAGAATGATAAAAGTCTATTGGACTGTCAACCACTGTGCCCACCTGAAACAAACAGAGAAACCACTTTAAAAAGTAGAATAAAACATCATTGTCTATTTTCTTTTATCGTGTATGACTGCAGTTACTGAAGGAATGCGTTTTCTACTTCTGACAGTGTTACAATTCTCAACTTTCTTGTAGGAGTTATTAGTGCTTTAGGGGAAAGTGTTTATCAGCTCTTATCCCTTAAAGACTAACTCCCCACTCACCTGGAAGTATTTAGGAAGTCCCTCTCTGTCATTCTTCTTGTAGAAGCGTTTTGGGTCCATGGCTGAGCGCATCTGCAGGACCTTCAGGTCATTTCTGAGCTCCTCTGTTACCTCGGGGGCTTTCATGTTGAACCAGCCATCGCCAGTGGTCTTCTCTCGTTCAGTCTATGCCAAACAAGATACGAATAGTTACTAAACATTCACAAATGTATATAACTTTGATTTTCTTGTGTGAATTAAATGATGCATTTTTAAGTCCACACAAGTCCCCATTAGAGGAACAGAAAATCATTAACAAAGAGGAAAAGGTTTAAGACTTAAAGCAACAATCTGTAACTTTTTTGTGTTAAATTTGTGTAAATAATAAATGTTATTGAGCAAATACATGACAAATCAGTGTTCAACAATCTTCTTACCTTAATAACCCAGATTCACAACAGTAAATTTATAATAATGTTTTTTAATCGGAGTTGTTTTATTTTCCCAGGAAATGTCAGTTTGGCTTCAGTTGACTTTAAAATACGTAAAGAAAATAACCTTGCGCTTGAGTTTAGCTCCACGTTTTGATTCCTGAGGCAAAGCATCTTTCTTCTCCAAATCAGGAACAATGACACTTTTCTTCAGCAACTAAAACAAAAACAAATCAACATTTTTAAAACACAATCCACATGAACTTCTGTATGGGATGTTTACAAATGTCAAAATCAGTTAATGTCACTTTCTGCTCCAATGTTTTTCTCAACTATCATATTATCACAGAATAATCAGAATAATTATAATCCATATGAAAATAAATTACCTCATCTTGGTTGTTTTGGCTATTAGTTTTCGAACCGCTAGAAACTCCTTTTGGCTTGCTGCCATCAAAACTGATGTACAAACCACCAAGTTCCTTCATTTTCAGACCTGTGTCAATAGAACTGGATAAAGACATCCTGAGAAAAGAGCACAAATAAATCAGCACTATTGCTTCATGTTTGTTCATTTTTCAGACTACATTTTTCTTTTTACACTTTAAGTAAACCACTTTTCTTTAGCACTAGCATGAGTTAGTCCTGTATAGTAAAATCATAAATACCATCTACAATGTCAGACTGGGATGATAAATATAACTTACAAAGGCTTTATGGGTGCAAAGAGAACTTTTGAATCTTCATCTTCTTCGTCCTCTTCCTCATCTATAAACTCCTCCTCATCCTCATCCTCTTCCTTTGTTTGCTTTGCGTCAACATAGTATTTTTCGTCAGGCCGAAGTCCAGGCCTAGTGTCTATAACAAACAGTCCATTACTGTGAGCTCCAGCTGACGACTGTCCTTCATCAGGATACGTCATTTCTTCTCTGATCCCATCCACAGCTTCTTGTGAAGAACTCTGCTCTTCCTCCTCATCTGCAGACAGATCTTCATCAGCACTCTCTTCATCCTCACTGCTCTCCAGTAAACAGGTCATTTCTTTCAGTAAAAGAGATCTTTTGGATGGTTGCTCTGTACTGGTGAAATCTGCTTGAGTATGTGAGCTTGAAGAGGGGCGTTCTGCATCAATAACCAACGTAGATGTTTCTTCCACACTTGTCAAAGTGGTTTCCTTAGAAACTTCTACACCTTTCTCACCCTCAGCCATCTCCTCAACATCTGTCACAACATCAATCTTCTCAGCTATGGGCAGTGGATGATCTTCTGTTCCAGCATCTACTGCATCCTCAGAACATGCCTGATCCTCAACAGTGTGGTTTGCTTTCACAAACTCAGGCTCATTATTCTCCATGGCAACATCTCTGTCCTCTGTGACTGTGGCAACCATTTCATCCACTGCTTGTTCCTGATCTCCACAGCCCTCCAACAGCTCTTCATTTTCAGACACCGTTTCCTGCATGCTCTGAGGTTCTAGCTTTTCTCCATCTTCAACGTCTGGTTCAAGGACTAGAGTGATATCTACAGCGCAGTCCTCAATCATGGTGCACTCTTGAGCTTCACTGGTCTCCATGGTCATGGTGCTGTCCATTGGTTCTTCTGCATCCTCAGGCATGGTAGGAACACTTGTTAGGGTGGTGCTCAAATCTGAGGTAACGCTTGCTTTGCTTCTTGTCCTAACAGCACGGTTACTGCTGGCAGAGCCAGTTCGGCTACTGCAAGGAGTTCCCCTTTCCCTTAAGGATCTTGGACTTTCCTGAGATTCTGAATCCAATTCATCAATCAGAACGTCCCTTTTTGCCTGACGCCTAGTTGATCTCCAGGGACTTGTGCTAGGACCAGACTTGCAGTCGTCAGAGTCGGACATTTCTTCTGATTTTGCTTTGCTTCTATCCTTTCTCCTGGACACTGGAGAGGAAGGTGTGTCTGTGGTTTCCTCTAGACTCAAAGGGATTGGCTCAACCCGTTTACCCCTCTGGTTTCGCGCAGACCTGCGGACCGTAGAGCCCTGGATGCCAGAAACACTAGATGAGCATGAGTCAAGTTCTGACGGATCTGCTTCTATGGTGGCGAGAGCAGCCTTTCTGCAACTCCTGGTTATCATACGAGTGTCTAGGACTTTGGTGAGAGAGACCTCAGAGCTGCAAGACTCCACCCCTGAAACATCACCACCGTCAGTCCTGGTGGCATCAGACACTGATGGAGTCTGAACACGTTTTCTCAGGCTAGGTGGGGCTCTTCGAGAACGGGTTGCAGAAACAACAGATGAGCAGGATTCCACTTCAGATACATCATCGGCTGCGGTACCTTTGGGGTTCTGCCTACCCACAGTCCTCCTTCGAGTTCTAGGTGTTGCCTGAACATCAGAAACCACAGAGCAGCAGGACTCAGACTCCGAAACATCAGCTTCATGGGTAGAGTCGGGTTGTTTATTGTTACCACGGTGACGTGTGGATCTTCTAGTTTCTCTTTTGGGTGGATCTGATGGAAGGGAAGGGGCTGCACTGTCATCCATCTGCTCATCCGGCTGGGATTCATTCTCTTCCGTAATGGATCCGTGTCGGGTTCTTCTGGTGGCGACAGTGGGCTCCTATGAGGATAAACAGATTCACATGAAAGTTTCATACACATGTATGTACACACAACAGTGAGTTTTACATTGTTACGAAATTAAAAAAAGACAGTTTAAAAAGCTCCAGGAACATGTTGGGACAAATTTCATCCCCAAATTAAAAAAAAATATATTTAAATGGCACATTTTCAAGCTATTTTCTTCAAACACTTTTCATTACCTCTTTTGTTTTCTATTATGTGTTTTGTATTAAATGAAACAAAATAAATGGCAGCATGATAAACATTACCAGGTCTTACCACCAGGATAAATATGCATTTTCTCTTCGCAATACGAATGTATTTAAATATGATGACATTTTGCTACTGTTTTTCTTTGTGACTTTTCTTTGGGTTTTACGGTGAAGAAAATGACACAAGCATTACATTAAGAAATATGACAATTTTATTATTAAACATACAACCAAAATATTGGTTTAACCACGTGTCGCCGTGTTAAAACGGTCTTTTCGGGGGAAGGGAAGGAAATGATATGCTGGTTAACATGTCAATCACATGTCATGTTTCTAACTGAAGTGATTCAGTAGTTCAGAAAGTTTTAACATTTTCCGAACACATGTTTAGGAAATCATGCGAAAGTTTTGGACACATGCGCCCCGACTCAAATAGAAAGTGGTTTAAACCGCTACATTTAAACCAAGACACTGAAAATAAAACAACTCAGCTAGAGTTTTGAAAAGAAAATTGAATATTTTTACTGTTTCATCGTCTGTGTTTTTCGCAGGGGAGCCCACGCGCGTTCCTCTTCTGGTGGTCACCATCTTGCCACTAATGACGCTGAGCGCGCGTTTCCTGGTGACGCGCTGGACGCCAGGCGCGATTAATCGATGCACGATAACGATGAGCGGTGGGGGAGCTGCAAGAAATGAAATGGATCTGTGTTTTACAACTAGCTGTTTTCTTGAAATACTCTTAAAAATCAGTTCACTGTAGTGGATATGCTTTAATTAATATATACAAACGCCACTGTTTTTATAACATTACATATATTATACTACATTATATTATGTAACATAACGTAATACTATTTTGAATGCACAATTATAAACACAACTATAGCTGAGATTTAACAAAATTGCTTTGCATAAATCAAACGCAAGACGAATGAAAACACAATTTCCATTTAAGGTTGGTTTAAATTTTGAAGTTTATAAATCAATTCGTGCAACACAATATGGGAGTTGAAAATAGTCACTACATATACAGTACATGAGTCATTTTCTCTTATACAATTTGGACCCAAGAGGAATCTTTACTATGAATAAATAACACAGTTAAAAATATATATTCTGACAATCTGCTTGATACTGGAACTATAATGATTCTTTTCTTAAAGTGTGGACATTTCCAGTGTTTCATATGCAAAAATTAATGCTGACCATGCATGTTAACAGCGTTTTGCAACAGACCCTGTTTCATCAGTTACTTAATTTGAATGCATCCTAAATAAGCAAATTATTTCGTTTAGGCAGGGATGCAAAAGAGATGCATATCTATTGACAACAAGTAACAAAACATCTATCAACATTCTAAACAAAGCTGCACTGGAAATTCAATTATACAAGCTTCAAACGCCAACATGACTTAACAAACTGATAATAAAGTAAAAAATAAAAATCGATGTGGCCCATTGTTTGTAAAAACCCATCCATGGAAAAACATTTTAAAAATGAACTCTAGGACAATGTCTTCTAAAAACAGCTTGAAAAATGACGGCCTCTCCATTATTTAATCTAACACCCCACCACCCCGTTAACAGTTTTACATTTCATTTTTTTAAAACTAAATTTTAAAAAGAAGAAAACCATCTTAAGCAGACAAACCAGAGAAACAGACTTAAAAATAGGCACTTTGCATACAGACAAATCAGGCCGCAGTGGAGTTATATACAGCCGTATAAATGAACATTCAGTTTGGAAGGTACGAGTTTGAAACAAGTGAATTTCAGTTTCTTCTGATCAAAAGAACGACTCCAGTTCACTTTAGTGTGTCAAAAAGTCCTTCAAAAGAAAAGATGCATCATGGATGAATGAGTTCCTTAAATCTGGTGGAATTAAATTCAGGAAACACAGAAAACTGGCACAAACAGGCTGTTAATGGTCGTTGCTCTTTTTAGCATGAACGATGTAGCCCTTGGCTTTAATGATTCCTCTGCTCTTCACAATGATGGAGTACCGCAGGACCCACTCCAGCCTCCAGTCTGCCACCTGCAGGTCCCGACTGCCCCCCTGAACTGCCTCCTGGAGATCTGCGGCACTCATGAGTTCTGAAAACAGGAAGCAAGACCGGCATCATTACATCACTTCCTGTGCCGTTTTT